>CATIWR010054593.1:0-27177 GCA_949677035.1 Omphalea diandra | reverse complement strand
TTTTTTTTTTGTTTTCTTTCTTTCTTTTCTTTGTTTTTTTTTTTATTATTTTTTTTTTACTTTTGAAGCTAAAATCAAATTTAGAATTGCAAGAAACACAAAGAACAACTCAAAAATACAAAGAAATCGAATTTAGCACTTGTAGGGGTATTATGGTAATTTTACCCTCCCTTGAATTATGAGCTATGTTCGACCCTAGACTTCATAAAACACCAAAAAGATGATTAGTAACAAAAGGAATTAATTTGGAAGGAAGGAGAATGAAAAAATTGCAAGAAACAAACTAGAATCAAGTTTTCCTTAATTTAAGGAGATTTTGGCAACTCTCAAATTTTAAGAAATTTCTTGAATCAATCACTTCAATTCTGCAATTAAGGACACAAAAAGGGTTTGTAAATGAAGAAATTCGAATTTGGATGGAAGAAACACAAGATATTAAAGATTTTGCAAAGTTCCTTAATTTAATAAATTTTTGCACAAGTATGAGATTTTGATGGAATTTAAACCTAATTTTTTTTCAGTGTGATATATGATGATGAAATAAGATTAATGAAGGTAAACAATTAAAATAAACAGATTTGGATGCAAGAATTGAGATATGGCAGAATTGGAGAAGAAATGTGAATATGAATGGATGAACGAAGAATAATGCAAGAACATAAAGATAAATACCTTTGATTTTGAATTTAGCCTTAGCTCTAATACCAAATGATACGAACAAGGTTGATTTTTGGATCTTGATTCGTATGTAGCACAAGTCCCAAGCTTTAATTCAAAAATCAAAACAAGATAAACTTTTAAACCCCAATTAGACCTCTAAAAAACTTGTTTTTAGCAACGTGAATTATAAAGATTAAAGAGGTGTTAATCTCAACCTTAAATTAACTAAGTAATTTAAGACCTAGATTAAATGAGTTTGCGAAATTATTAAGAACTCACTTAACAATCTCACCAAGTCCTATAAAGAACTCAAGAAGAGAATTAACTCTCACAAGCAATTTTGCTAAAAGAAATATTCTTCAATTTTTTCTGTTTTTTGGCTGAATAAGAAAGACTATTTATAGCCTTTACAAAACTTCTAGAAACCCTAAGAATTACTTCCTAAATAGTCTTTGAAATCTGCCTAATCTATTTAGGAAAAATGATACTTCTAAACTAAATAGGAAATAACTAAAAGATACATTAGATATCTTTCTAATTATAAAAGATGTTTTTTATATAAGTAAATACGAAGTTTCTAATTAGTTTAAGAGAGAAATTTAGCTAATGAGGAAGTTTTCTCATGCTTGGGTCATGAGCCTTTCCACATATTGGGCTCCAATGGATCAAGTTTTCCTTTGAAGAATCCATATTGTCATCTCCAAACAATTGGGCTTCTTGCTTCTTTTGTTTTTCTTGGGTTAGCCTAATGGTTATTTCGTATTATATGAATAACTTAATTGTTTCTTTCTGCTGGCCTTGGATATTTGCATCAGGCAATAAAATGTAGTTGGTCTTTAGTCATATGCTCATTATGATTGCAGCATTTTTTCTCAATGTCTTTTTCAAGCTCATAATTTGGTGAGCATTAGCTATGAATGAATCTCTTTCTTTTGAACAAAATGTCTTTGGCAAGAATTGTATTAACCAAATAAAAATAAGCTCAGTTCATTTTCTTGGAGAGCTTATATTATTTTAGGGGAAACAAAAACCATACCTTTGGTTTGGCCAATTTTAGCATAGCAGTTTATGTGGTTTACTCCACTAGCAAAATTAGCACATTGCCATAACATCATCAACTTTTGCTGACATGTTGCTGATGTGACACTTTTTTGCTGATGTGGCACACCTTTCTCTTCTCCCATGTAAGTGCCACGGCAGCAAACTAATGGTGTTATGACAATATACTGGATTTTGCCAATGGAGTAAACCATGTGCACTAATTTGTTAAAAAAAAAGACCACGTACTTGAAAAATGCTCAAACCACAAGCATGTTTTTTGTACTTTAACCTTTTTTTTATTGGAAGCAGCTGATTTAGATTTTTAAGGTTTCGGAATTGTTTTTAACTGATAAATGCCAGCATAAAAGTGTTTTAGCCATTCTACATTGAGTGTGCTGCTGCTACTTGCACACATACAACATATGGTCACATGCACCCAGATAGATTATTTTGGATAATTGACTCTTTACGTTTTCTGGCTGATTTGTAAAGAAAAAGGAAACTGTCTCTGGAGGTATAGGCCGTCAGAGGCATTAGATATTCAATAACTAAAGATGAAATCTTATCATGTTAACCGAGTTGAATAACCTTGGTATTCATTTCTTGTAATTGATGTGTTGACTTGGATTTAGTGTTATCTGGTTTGAATTTGAATTCAGTTTTTCAAAAGAGGTTTTAAAAGAGGGTGAACTTATTCTTGCTGGATTGTCTAGGCCTTGCAGCAATAATGTTGAGGACTTTCATCATAAATTGGTGGTTTATATGATGCTATAGGAGCTAACTGGTATTGAGTTGGTTACTGAAAGCTGCCCAGCATGCCTGTTTAAGCAGTTTGCATTTGGTTTCAGGCAACAGAAATGAGCATAAGAATTAGAGAAATGAACTACCACAAGATTAAGCTCAACAAGATACTGTCAAGAATTACTGGGAAGCCTATAGAACAGGTTGGGCTTGAAATGATATTCCTTTTTCTCTTTAGCCCTCCAATTGCATCTCTAGTTTGCATTAAACTCCTTTCTTTTCTTTTGTTTTTCATTATTCACAGATTGAAGTTGACACTGATCGTGATAATTTCATGAGTGCGTGGGAAGCCAAAGAATACGGGTTGGTAGATGCAGTTATCGATGATGGGAAACCAGGGTTGGTTGCACCTATTGCAGATGCTTCACCTCCACCAAAGACACGAGTGTGGGACCTTTGGAAAGTTGAGGGGAGCAAAAAAGCTAGGAAGAATTTGCCCTCAGAGCATAAAATTTTGGAGAATGGACGTGCAGGGGTTCAAGGTGGTGATGATAGAGTAGTGGACCAGGAAAAGGAAGAACCTACTTCTGCGTAAGATTTAACTTCTTTTTTATCCTTTAACCTCAGTGATCATGCTATGTAAGATTTTGTACTTTATAAATTTTGAAAGAGATGTAGGGAACTTGATTTTAATATGTTTATAAGAATCCTCAAATTTCCTTCAAAATATTTGTGCTCTCCTAATGTATGCAAGTATAAATCCACATGAAATCTTGGCTGCAAGGTTTCAGCCGTCTCCACCTTCTCCAAGTGGTGTCAAATCTGCAGTGAAACTAGCGTGTATAATGTTGCTTGAGTATGTTATGGGGCTCATATAATTTTATTGAAATCCTAAATTCTATTCCAGAATTTTCATTTTGTATCATCAAACAATTTTTTCTTTAAAACTAAAACTGTAATGTTTTTGTAGGTAAAATACTTGGAAATTGTTGCTGGATGATTTTTTATTTATTTATTTTCTTGTTAATCAAGGTGGGATGGGTTTGAACTCGATCTCTCTAATAAAGGAATCATTTCAACTCTTAATTGAGTTGGATAGGCGGGTAGGTGTTAGAGCATGCAGAAAATAACGCAGAAACCTGGACAGTAAGTCGACAGCTATCGACTGAAGTCTATATAGCCTATGCATGTAGAGGCCAGAGTCAGATGAAACTACAAGCCAGAGTCACGAGGGATGGAACATCCACGACACAACAATCTGCAGAATATTTCGCTATAAACATTTTTAAACGCATATTCCGTCTTACACACATATAAATAACCCAATAGATAAAGGTGAACCGAGAATTTACATCAAATGTCTATCATTTTATTGGAACCACGTTGATCTAACATGATTTAGAAAACAAGCTAAAATCTTAAGCTATGTACAATCATTTGGTGCATTTGGGTAAACAAGCTAAAATCTTATGCTAACTAACTATATACAATCATTTAGTGCATTTGGGTAAATATTCCATACTACAGCAATAACTGACTAATTTCAATAATTTCATCCCTCTAATCCATATGCTAAATTAAAGACGCGCCCTCAATTATAGACAACTACATCACGTCAATCAGCATCATTAAACTCAATCTTCAAGTAAACCAAAATGACTTGAACCTCTCAAATAGAGTTGACCGAGCCATGCTCGCTGCTTTCACTATCACTGCTACCACTTCCACTTCCACTGCCACTTCCACTGCCACTTCCACTTTCACTCCCACTCTCGCTCTCGCTCTCGCTCTCGCTCTCGCTACTACTCCCATTCTTGCTCCCACTGCTATCACTTCCACTGCTAGTGCTTGAGGTTGAAGGATGCCCATTCCTTCCTTCTTCAGAATTGACCTGAGCTCTAAGAGCTTCTGCAGCATTAGGGCCCTTGTCAGGTTCATCGTCACTAATATCTACATCAGCAATCTCATCATCTGTGTCAGCCTGACGTGGCAAGTTAATGTCAATGTCAAGACCAGTACGTGATGCCTTTGCAGAAGTATTCTCTGTGTGTCTTGTCCCATGACCATTGTCATGATCATTGACTATGTCTGAATGCTCCTCAAGTTCTGGTGATGTGGCTGACGGATTAGGAAGATGAGATGGATACTCCACAATTTTGTGTTCCTTATACTCTGCAGTTAGGCAGAAAGAAAAATGAGTGGCTACTTTACCATAACTTAGAAGATGCATAAAGCCAGTATATATTGGACTAAATCAGGCATGGGAGGGAGGAAAAAAGACTCATCCCATTACATTGTCTATTTAGGTTAACCAATTTGTGTTAGGCTGCTAAATAGTATAGTCAGTACAATGCAAGAGGAGAGACAAGTAGTCGCACTGCCACCCCTTCAACCAGCTCCAGAACCAATCCCATGTTCGAATGAGCAGGGTGAGCTTGGAATTATTAGTCAGACTGCATGACGTCGATGGCAACAACCCTTGACAAAGGGTTGCAAACGGGTAGTAACCCTCAGACTTATACATATAAAGTCGCACCATAACCCGTCTAGTCCCATTCTCTACATGTAGACATATCATTCTCGTTCTCAATTCCAACTATTATTTCCATTCCAAATCCTTCTACCCCTAATCCTTCCTTTTGGATCTTTGATACTTTTGCACCTATGCCTTCTTGGATGCCTTGTCCTACCTGAGCTTTCCACTCTCAAAACCATATGCTCATACACCATCAACCATAACTGAATCAGTAGGTGATCCTTCATCTTCAAATCCATTTGTACCATGAGGGAATCTAAACACATAAGTTAGATACATATGCCTACTACGTCTTGAACAATTCAAATGTCACAGTTTTTATTCAATCTCAGCATTTTGATTTCCAGTATTCTCAAATTCCATTAGACAAGCTTTTTTCAGCTTTCTTTGCTCCACCTTATGATGACACAAGTTGATCAAGTGATTCTCATTTTTCAAACTCTACATTATCATTTTATTCATATCAGCAAACATCATATACTGAAAGACAATATTAGACAACAAATGTTAGTTCTATTATGCTTCCCACTTCACAGTGTGTTAGTGTTGAAATTAGTGACATAATGACATATTGCTACTCTGCTAGTTGGCACTGCATTTGGACAATATGATCACAGTGTCTCCACAGATCACGATGTTGTGGCACTTAATTTTTTTTTATCTCATATTAATTTGAAACTAGATGCATATTTTGCTTCATGTTTTCCATTTAAATCTTTTAAATATTTTAACTAATTAACTTATATTAAATTCAAAAATATATGTTGACAAACAATATAACTTTAATTTAGCATATTTTTAATTAATTTTTTATCATTAATACAAAACATAATGAAATATATTAAATATCATTTAAATATTCATCTTTGTTACAATAAAAAAAATATTAATATTTATTACTCATTATTAGTATCATAACTAAATTTATTTAGCCTTTTACATAAATCATCAAACCCAATTCTGATTATTTATAACATTTTGGAAATGTAAAAAATAAAAGGTGGGGGAGAAGTTGCGCCATTCTAAATGGCAACCAAAAGGTTGCAGCAGATTGTAACTATGGTTGCGTCATTTCATAATGGTGCAATCTGATTTCTGTTTTTTTTTTTTTTAAAGCAAATGCAATAAGCCATTTACAATGGTGCGTTTGATGAAAAAGTTGACGAAAAAAGCCACTATCATTTTTCAATTGTGCCAATCATAGTGGCTTTTTCACTCTTTCTAACTGTCACTCAACAAAAGCCACCCCTAAATAGGAAATAGTTTCCCAATAACCCTGAAATGCGAAATATTTTTTTCCCACCATAAAATGGTAAAAAGCCCTCCATTGGGACTGCTAAAGGGGTTTTGTTAACAACAATATCTAATATCCATTAGAAAATTAAGGTAGTTCAAGGCATTAATTATAAAACAAATAATCAACAATATCTAACAGAAAGATTACTACAATCCTGCGCAGCAAGGCATTAATTATAAAACAAATAATCAAATGATATGTCAAGATATGTTGATTTCTGTGCAAACATTCTTTAAATCAGAGGTATAATTGCTATAATGGTAGAAAAATCAGACAAGTTCCAGCATTAGTTTTACACCTACAAATGAAATCTAAATAAAAAGATAGGATAAGATACACACAAATCATAATAAGTCACTAACTAATGCGACTAACCTAAATTTGGAATTTTTGAACTTTCAGAAAGAGAGATAAGTCAAAATTTCAATGTCACATGGAAACTTTTGAGAGAAAAGTCACAACTTAGATTTGTGAATTCAAACTCTCTCTCTCTCTCTCTCTGTTTTAGTGTCAGGAAAAAATAAGTGTAAAATCAAAGTAGACTCACTTGCACTTGATGAGCTACACCTTTGTTCAATGACTGTTGATTTGTTACTTTACTAACTGGACGTGAATAAGTTTCGACTGCTGGTCCAACCAACGGAGCTGATGGGATGGCAGCTGCAGTCTCACCAGGTAGCCGAACATGTCTCAACCGCTTCACAGCACGATGCAACCACTCCAACCGAAAGGTCCCGCCATCAAAGAACAAAACAGCATCATTGTCCTTGTAGTTCTCGCATACACCCTCAAACCTTACTTTGGGTTTTCCATGCTGGTTGTTGTGATACTCTACGCTAACTTTGTTATTTTTGCCCTTGTGGAGTGATCCTGGTTGGCTTTTATCAATTGACGCTGGTTTAAATTCATCTATGGAGAAAAATACGACAAACCAAAATGAAAAAAAAAAAAAACAGAATGATTGTAAAGCCTCGTAAATCTATATGTCCACTGTCATTATAAATTCATTGATTTTAGTTGCAAACATTAGAAGGTAAACTAAAGCAAAATTCAGAAGTAAAAGCCACAGTAATAAAATTTCCAAATTCCATTTTTAAGAGTGCACTTTAATTACACAACAAAAATCAAAGAAGAAGAGCATTGGAAATAGGTTTTAATTTTGTCAAGGTACTTACAACGTAAAGTGCAGAACTTTGGGGAAGGATGGTTCAAAGAGGGGCCTAAGTTTATGTCGTACCAGCGATCTGTGTCTGGGGCTGTGTTTGGCTCTTCAACGTTGCCGTGGTTGATTCTCGCCATTTTCTAAACTTAAATCATCACGTAAGAGAAAAAATTTGAAATTTTAGAATTCTAGGGTTTTGATGGTCAGTTGCAGGGACGATTTTGATTTTTGGGCAGTTTGGGGATGAAGGATATTTTGGTCTTTTGATTGGTGTTTGAAATTGTGACGTGGAGTGAAGGGCTCTGGTTCTGGCTGCCGTTACGGCTCGGATGGGTCACTGCAACACTATTCTTCAAATCCAATAATCTTTTGAAAAAAATTACCTATTTTAGTGCCACTGAGTGTGATATAAATAAATAAATAATTAATCTCTCTATTTTAAAAAAATAATTAAAATATTTTCAATATTTCATTTATTAAATAAAACGATTCTTTCACTAAATTCTCCATTAAATGATAATAAAATATTGTTTTTATTTTTAATTCAAAGTTTTTTCTTTTTTTTTTTTTTGTAATTACCCGTCTTAAGTCTCATTCAATAACTATAATTGAAAATTATTTGATGCATCTAGAACACTCAAAATAATATTCTTATAACTATAAATGTATAAAATTTGTCTAAAAATATGAAAAATGAATAATATTTTTATAAAAATAATTTTTAAAAACATAAAAATATTGAATAATTTGCCCATAATAACCATTAGCTTGCATTCTTTATATCCATTTTAAAAAAATTTAAAGGTAGGATTAAAATTTTACTATATTAAAAATCTATTTGGTTTATTTGTTGTTGCTTATTGTTATTGATTGTTAGTTGCCAATTGCTAATTTGTAAATATAATTATTAATATAGATATAAATTTTAAATAAATAAATTTTAAATTATAATTTTTAAAAATAAATAATGTATAACCATTAATTATTTTTTAAAATTTATAAATTAAACTTTTTTATAGTACATATATTAAATATCAATCATGAATATAATAGTAATTTTTATTAAACAATTAAATAATATATTAGACATACATATAGATAATATAATAGTAATTTTTTAAAAAATTAAATAATATATTAGACATACATATAGATAATATAATAGTAATTTTTAAAAAAATTAAATAATATATTAGACATACATAAAGATAATAACATTCTTCTCAAAAAATAATAAAAAATTTAAATAGGTAATAAATAAATAATTTATTATTATTAAATAAAATATTAAAGCAATCGTTATGTTATAATTGATGTAAAGATTTAAAGATATATTTGTCTTTTTATTCTCTACAAACATAACATATTGATGAAAAGTAATAAAAAATGTATTCTTTTAAATGTGAGCGATTAGATAGTCTACTAACAATCAACTCCGATTTTAAAATAGTTAATTATTACTTGACGTATATTGCACGTTATTAAAATAATTATTAGATATGTGAATTAGTTAATTTTTTAATTTTATATACATATGAATAAAGAGAATAAATTATAGAAAATTATAAATAATTAAATTTTTTATAACATATATAAAATAAACTATTTAATAAATATAAGTGAATAAAAAAACACTTTAAGATACAATGATAAAAAAATCAAACTTAAAAACTAAATAAAAATAGTACAAGATTAACATAAAAATTAAACAAAATAACAATAATAAATAAAGAATTTATTATATATATATATATATATAATTAGGATAATATTTTTATTTATAAATGTATTTAAAAGAAATTTAATATATAATAAATTTTACTTTCATGAGAGAAATACTTATTTGTAGATCATATTTTTAGTATAAATTTATAATTTATCATTGATTAGATTTTTATTTAATTAAAAAAATTTTTGAACTAAGATTATATATCTTAATTTTTAAATATTTTAAATATAAAGTAATACTAACTTAAATATATTTACATTTTTATCCATTATTTCAGTTATTTTAAATAATCATAAATTTTAAAGATTAACATAATATCCATTATTTAATTATTTCAAATAACAAAAATTTTTAAAATTGAAATAATAATTAGTTTTACAAAGAGATAGTATTCATCTAATTAAAATTTATTATAATTTAAAATTATTATTGCCAATTTAAAAAATTTTATACCCTTTTATGTCTAGAAAAATTTTCTCTAATTAATCACTCTTATATATAATATAAATTATTATATTAACTAAACACATATTTTTGCACTTATTGCAAACTATAAATTACAAAAACTCACTGTTGGGATACGAATTTCTTTCTGGCTTTTTAGGGACAAAATAGCTGCTCAATAGAAGAAATTGGAGGCACCAAGGCAAATTGGGAGAGACTCGGATTTAAAGTTCATTTAAGGCAAAGTTGAACTCGCAAACTTGCTCGCCTAAGAAGAACTATTCTGTAAGCAGCGATCGAAGCACTTTTGGCTTCTAGAAGGCGACTCTAATACACGGTTTTTCCATGTTGCAGCATTGAGTAGGAAGAGGAGGAATGTTATCAAAGGTTTGGAAAATGAAGTGGGTAATCTAGTTGAAGACCCACATGGAATGTGTAACATTGTCTGGAGTAATTTTATGAATTTGTTTTTAGTAACATGGTTCTGGATTGTGTTAATGCAAAAGTTATTGAGGAGGATAATATTTCTCTCACCAAACCTTTTATTGTGGATGATTTTAAGTTGCAATCATGCAAATGCATCCAGAGAAGTCACCTGGTCCTAATGGTTTAAATTTAGCCTTTTATCAGCAGTTTTGGACACAGTTATGGGATGATGTCTACAAAGCATGTATGGAGTGGCTGGAGTTAGGGTCATTTCCTCAAACTTGAAAGGACACACATTGTGTTAATTCCGAAGTGTTGTCTCTATGAAGAATTTGAGACCTATATCCTTTTGTAATGTTTTGTGCAAGCTCATGGCTAAGGTGTTAGGCAAACCGTTTGAAAGGTATTCTTCCACATATTATCTCTGATTCTTAGTTAGCGTTTGTGCTAGGAAGAGCTATCACTAACAATGTTATGACAACGTTTGAGGTGCTTCACTTTATGAAGAGAAAGACCAGCGGAAATAAAGGAGAGGTGGCTTTAAAGCTTGATATTAGCAAACTTCATGACAGGGTTGATTGGTCTTTCCTTGAGTGTATGAAAAAAGTGGATTAATTGGATCAAGTTATGCATGTGAGGTATTCTATTTCTATAAATGGTATGAATGTAAGGCCTATTATTCCAGGCAGAGGACTTCATCAAGGCGATCCTCTCTCACCATATTTATTTATCATTTGTGCTGAGGGTCTATATGTTGTTATTTAGAGGGTTGAAATGAGAGGGGAGTTACATGGTTGTAAGGTGTGTCGTAATGCCCCAAGTATATCACATCTATTTTTTGTGGGTATCGTTTTTTGTTTTTCAGAGCATCCACGGAAGAATGTGGGAGAGTTCAAGGCTTGCTAAAAGCATATGAGGAAGCATCAGGTCCGACGATGAATCCCCAGAAATCTATGTTTAGTTCGAATGTGAATCTGGAGCAAAAGTAATGTATTTCTAATGTGTTGGGTGTGGTAGCTGTAAATAAGAAGAAGAAAAGATTTGCAGAAAAATGTGTATTTGGTAAAGACAAATAACCAGCCTTATATACAGACCTACTTTCCTTGTATACAATCCTATAATTATGCCTATAATCAAGCCTATAATCAAGCATATAATCAAGTCTATAATTAAGCATATAATTAAGTCTATAATCAAGCCTATAATCAAGTCTATAATCAAGCCTACAATCAAGTCTATAATTATGATAATTACTACAATTAGAATATAAACACTAAATAAGAAATTTACAGTACAAGACAAAATATTCATATCAGTAACAGTAGCCCCAGTTAACATGGGTCGATATTTAGGGCTTCCTTCATTGATAGGCAGGTCAAAACGACTAGTTTTTGGCTATCTAATAACAAGCTTTGGAAGAGGTTGCAAGTATGGCGCAATAAATTATTATATGTGGCTGGTAAGGAATTGATAAAACTGCCGCTCGAGCCATACCAACATATTATACGAGTACTTTCTTGTTGCCTATTTCGGTGTGTGAAAAGTTACACCTAAAGCTAAATTCTTTCTGGTGGGGTTCGTAAGCTGATGGGAGGAGGGCTATTATATGGCAGAGATAGGAGAAGTTGTGTGATAGGAAAGAGGTTGGAGGAATGGGTTTTTGTTTTCTAAAGGGTTTCAACTTGGGTTTTTGTTTTCTAAAGGGTTTCAACTTGGCACTTCTTGCAAAACAAGGTTGGAATTTTCTGGTTAAAGCTCACACATTGGTAGCTAAGGTATTCAAAGCTAAATATTTTCCTTAGGTGGATTTTTTGAATGCAAAGTTGGGTCACAATCCTAGCTTTATTTGGAGAAATGTGTGGAGTGCTAAACATATTTTAGCCTTGGGTTGCAGATGGCAGGTTGGGGATGGTGATAAAATTAGTGTGTGGGCTGATCCATGGCTACGTGATAAGCATTGGTTTTGAGCTGAACCATGCAACTTGGAAGGGTACGAGTTGATGTGAGTGAATTAAAACATGGGATTATCAGCTTAATAATGATATATTTGATCCAATAAATGCCCAACATATTGTTAATATTACTGTTCCACTGAGGAGTACTTCGGATAAAATAACATGGCACTTCACAAAGGAGGGGCTATACTCTGTTAAATCGGGGTACCAAGTGTATATGGATAATAGCACCAATACTAGTGCTAACCAGTTGGGTCATAGGTAGAAGAAGTTATGGAGTTTGGCAGTCCCTCCTAAGGTTCAAATGTTCAAAGGCAAGCTTGTGAGCGCATCCCAACGCGTGTAAAGCTAGTGCACAAAGGGTTGAATGTTTCACTTTATTGTCTGTTATGTGGCAAGGATGTTGAACATGCATGACATCCATTCTTGGATTGTAGTTTTGCAAAAGAGTGTTGGTACCATGCAAATGTAAGTCTTCCTTCTTTAGAGGTTGACGCGTTGACACAGTGGCTCTTGCATATGGTGACCTCGAGCCCTAAGATAATCATGGAACTTATCTTTTATGGTGATGTGGTTATTTAGAAGCAAAGAAACTAGATGTTATGATATAATAAGCATGTGTCTCCAGCTAAAACAGTGGAAGCTAGCCAAGCCTTTTGGAAGAATTAGAGACCGTGAGACCAGTTAATAAGGCAAGGGTAGAGGGAGCAGGCCAAGAGCAGATTGTTTGGTGGAGGGGAAGCTTAAGTGCAATGTATGCAACTTTTTTTGATGATATACACAATATAGGATGGTTATGGCCGTTAGGGATTCTTAAGGAGGGTTTGTAGCTTGCAAAAGTATGTAGATGTATGGTAATTATTCAGTCATGAAAACTGAAGCTATAGGCATGGGCAGCCGAAATGAGATGGGAGCACATTGTATTTGAGATGGATTTAAAAGCTACTGTGGATGTTGTCAACCTTCCAAGTAATAGTAATGCGGATGTAGGTCAAATTATTGAGGATTGTTTGTTGGATTTTTAGTTGTTTTGAATAATATCTCTCTCTTTTCAAAAAAAAAGAAGAAAAATCGTTAAAAAGGAAAATCAAAACCCTTTTTAGCTATAGGTTCACTTTGAAATAAAAAAACCTTTTCCTTTTCTTCCACCAATAGTTCTTCTCTTCGTCCCCTACCATTTCTTTTTTGTCAGTTGTCGTTTGCAACCAAAGAGACAACCAACATTCAATATTTCCTCAATAAATAATTAACAACCGTCAAATATAGAGGCAACGGAGGAGGGAAAAAGCAGCATCGTCCTATGATGAAATATCAAGGAAATTCAGAGTAAACTAAGCCAAACTCATAAGCATCAAAATCTAGATAGCCATTCCCATAATTAAAAAAAAAAATCTAAATAGTCAAAGACTCACTTCTATCTAAAATAAGAACCAAATGATAACAATCAAATACAATAAAATTTTAACTCCATTTGTAAGAGTTCACTTTATTATACACCAAAAAAAATGAAAAATGGGTTTTGATCAATGTTTTTAAATCTAATTGATCTTGATTAATCAGATCAAGAAATTCAAAATTAAATCTTTAGCCAACCCGAATCGACCCTCAAATCTTAATAAAAGAAATCTAGTCAAACTTTGGTAATTTGATTGACTTGACCGAATTAATTGAGTTTATTTTTTAATCTTTTTTACTTTTTAGGTTAATTTTTAAAAATTTAAATTTATATTTATTAAATTATCATCAATAATAAAAATAATAATTACCTTTATTTTATTCTTAAATAGGTTTATTGTCATTTTATGATACAAAAAATTATTATAAAAAATTGATCATAATATAATTTTATAAGTTTTTTAAATACAAATATTACTATAAAAATTATTATATTAACATTAAATAGATATTATTTCCATTATTTCATAATATATATATATATATTTATATAATAAAATAATATTTATTATTTTTAAATAATTAAAATATTAATTATATTTTAAAATTATTATATGTGAATATAAATTCTTAATTAGAAATCTTTATTTGTAAAACATTTCATATTTAGTTTCGTTTGTTTCGTAGAAAAATATTTTTAAATTTATTCTCTATTTAGTGCATTTTTAAAAATAACTTCTCATTTCATTTTTAAATTGAAATGTCATTTTTTTAGATTTTGATAAATTCATTTAAATAAAAAAATTATATAAATACATATTTATTATCACTAATAATTTTGATTATCAACATTCATCATTTATCATTAATCACCGGAGATGGGTAAAAATTTATTGAAAAAAAATTTAATATATTTTTTATATTAAATATTAAATAATATAAATATAAATATAAAATATTTATGTTATCTTATACTAAATTCGGATGAGCGCAAGTTGGGAACTAAAAACCGCATTCTGGAATAGCTGTGCGCAGCACGAGCAGTTTATAATAGCATCTCGTCTTCCTTATTTTTTTCCCTCAAAAAATAAATAAAAGCTTCCATTTCTAGCGATAGGGAAAGAAGGGGAAATCAATATGGCCTTCATCATTCCCGACTGCACCAGATTCACTCGTTTGTGTAGTTCCAATCAAAACGCATCGTTTTATCCTCGACTCCATCACCGCACACCCACTGTAATTCGGTCCTCGTCCGGCAACAATAGCGGCAGCAGCAGCAAAACCTTAAAAACATGCAAGTATTGCAAAACCCAGTTTGACCCTTCTCTCAATCACCCTCGTGCTTGTCGCTTCCACACTGCACATTTTGGAGGTAACCCACTTCGCGTGCCTCACATATTTTGCAATCGATTAATTAGCGTGGCATTAATTCTACTGTTTAGTATTAGTTATTCTTTTATTAAACTCAGATGTGGTTGATTGTAACTTGATAATATTATCTGTTTCTTAATAAGAGTAGAAGGCTAGAGTGTTAATCATGGAGATTTTAGTATTTTCTTTTGACAACCTATGGCTTTTGTCTGCAATTGCGCTAAGTAGCCTACTGCTTTACTGCAGGAGGTCAAGAGTTGAAACCCCGTTACAATAATTACTAAATTCAGTTGGAAGATATGTGAATCTTACAACCATGGTGTGGGGTTAGGGCAGCGAGCAGTTTTATGCACTGATGAGGGATCATGAATGATTTATGGTAATAATTGAGCTATGCAGGATTCAGCATGTTCAAAATGATGGAAGTCTAAGAAGGGGAAGGCATGCGCTGATGGCCTAGTTTAGAACTGTTGCAAGTTTATGGGTGCTCATAATCTTTATTGTAGACCGTTATTCTTTCACTTGCTTTGTAAACCGCCAAGTGTTCTCTACATATGCAAGGTTAAGCATATATTCAAGTTATTGGAGAGAAGAAGATGACTGTCAGTTGAGGGATAAAATAGTCAAAAAGGATTTAGCAGGTCCAATCCCTTTGCAGATATAGTCCTAGACTAGGTAGAATGGAGACAAATGTTCCATATAGCTTGCTGAACTAGATTGGCATTAAGATTCATTTTTAATTTTGTCTTGTTGCTTGTGAGATTTGAGCTTCGTGAGTGGGGCATTGGATTATTGACACAGGATAAACTTCTTGTTTGGAATGTTTCCAGTATGAAGAACATATTGATAATACATTTTATTTTTTATTTCTTGATTTGCCCACAGATATATTTGTTTATGTTTTGATGTTGCTCCAAACTTAATTTAGGGGAAACAAAGAGGAAGTTCGAGAGTGTTTACACCGGAGGCACTATGGATACTCCCGATTCTGGCCGAGTTTTTCAATATTGGCATTGCTGTGGGTCTGAAGATCCTTTTGACCCTGGATGTACTGCTGCTCCTCACTCCTCGTATGATGACTGATATAGTTGACAACAGTTCTATGGCTTTGGTGGAGTTATGTTCTTTGGTATGACATCTTGAGTACTACAAGTTAATATTATTTTTCTTGCATGTGTAAATGCTCAGTTCTATTTTAATGACCTACTGCTTTAGCTGATATGCTGCAGCCATAGATATTATATTTTCTTCTTCTTCATAGAAATACATCTTTTCAACCAGTTGGATCCATACATATGTTTGACCTGTCTTTTCATATTTCTATATGCTCCATGGCTCAAATGTGAGGTATGATAGTTTATGTCATGACAATAACCACTTGTTTTGTAGGATGTAATCAATTGTAATGGACTGTAATCAAAGAAAAATTTATTGAAAATTTGTATTTGATTACATTTGATTACAATTTATTACATCATACCAAACAAGCGTTGAGTGTAGCAAAATTTGATTAAAAAAACTTAGTACTCAAATTTGCATCTATATTCTTTCTAACATTACATAATTGCTTTACTGCTTTGGGCAGAAAACTATTTTACTCATCATCAGGTTCAACAACTGTACATGCTTTTTGAGGTTTTCTTTCTCAATTTGTTATACAATGATGGGTTTTAGGCTCAAGAATTTCTTTGGCTCAGAAGTTGTGCTTGGTATCTATTTCCAGGTGTGTTTTGCCATAAATTTGTGTAAATTTCGGGAAAACCATGTGTTCAGTTTATATTTCATCTGGGAAAACAATTTGACCGGCCTTATAGCATGTAAGGTGTATAGATTAGACAAACGTCATGTATTTTGTAAAGTATCTGTGTCTTTTTGTTTCTTCTATCAAGGATTTATTTCCTGTTCACTTTATTGTCTATTACGATGGTATGGTAGCATCTATAAAAATGCACCTTAGATGTAATGCTTTGAAAATAAGATTATAATTGACAAGAGAGTATCTGCGATAATCATTTGGTTTGTTGGTTGTTTTCCTTGATTCAGATTTAGGATTGTGAGTTAGACAAATAACCCTTAAGTTCAAGTCCTACCGGATGTGCTATTCTTTGGATTATCAATCTCCACAACTTCAGCCTTAACTTATATTTATTGTGAAGGGTCCATTGGGCACTGTTGTTGAGGGAAAACATCAAACTGAATTTCTAGATACAAATATTATTTTTTATTTTTCTTTTAAAAAAGTTCACAGCTTTTAGTCATAGGAATTTTAAAATAGCTAAGCAACAATTTAAAAATTGCATTTTGCAACAACCGAAAGATGTTTTTTTTTTTTTTTTAAAACAGCAGTTTTGACTTCTAAATTCTAACTTTCATGTCAAATTAGCTCTAAATATCGAAGGATTGCTCAACTAGGGGCGAGCATTCAGTCGATTCGGTTTATTCGGTTTGATTTTTATTAAAATCAAATAAATTGAATTTTATATTTTTAAAATAAGATCAAATCAAAATTTTCGAAAAAATCGAATAAATCAAATTTTATATATTTACAAATCGAATCAAACTGAATCTATAAAATTTCAGTTTGATTTGATTTAATTAATGATATATATTTTAAATTTGATCAATTCAAATTGATTTGATTTATTAATAATTTCAGTTTATTCGATTTTTTATATAAAAATCAAATTGAAAATTGAAAATTTCAAAATTAAAGCCAACTTGAATCAATTTTTACTAAAGAATCAAACTATATGAACCGAATAATGTTTGTTGGGTCAGTTTTCGGTTTTATCTTGTTTTTGCTCACCTCTATAATCATTTGTCCAGAATCTACATTTGAAGCGATTCTCATGAGTGCATTATAGGTTTAGATTAGGTGAATTTTAGTTTTTTTTACGTCGAGTTATTGAGTCAATGTATAAAAGAAATTTAGATTATTTCTTAGATTTTAATTTGAGTTAGGTCATTCATTATTTTAAAAATAAAATATTATTTTGATTTTTACATAAATTTTACTAACTTAAATGGGTCAAATTTAAGTTGACTTAATCTACATGTTAGATTTGAATAAGATCATATTTGAGTTAAAAATTTTGAATCATTTTGAATTTGAATTATTTAATTTTTTTTAAATTAGATCAAGTTTAAATTTTCTTTTAATAAATTAATATTAAATTTTGGAATCGGGTAAGAAACTACCCCTCTATTAACACTAAAACAAATGAGTTTCATAATTCGCGTATTGCTTGTTCATAGCCATATCCATAAATCCAGACGGCTTCATCTTTCTTACGTACTCGTAACATATGATTGCAAGCAATAGCTTCACCTGCAAATAAGTGGTATAGAGTCGATGACTTTGGCTACCAGAAACGAAGTTCCTGCCTTCCAGCAATAAGCTAATACAATGTAAAAATGCCTTAAACTCCAGATGTATAAATCACATGGTGACTGTTTCCTTCCTCATTAATCGGCGACGCTTCCATCATTCTCCACTTGCCACCAAATTATAGAGTCTAAGATTAAATAAATCACATTGACCATCACAACTCAGATTAAGGAAGCCATATTATTTAAATAGGTAAATCGTTTAGTTTAGCGCCGTCCTTAACTGCAATTCCTACTTCCAAAGCCTAGTCGACCTATTATTAACTGACATGTAATCCTTGGATCTAATTTAAATTAAAAAAATTAATAAAAAACGCGTAAAAGAACACGTGTCAATCACTAACAAAGCTTCAACCTTCACCTTATGGTTGAATTCACGCCCATAAATACCATGACCAAAACTTCCATTTCTCCATCAGATTCAGTTCAACTACATGTCCACTTGGATTCATTCATCAATGGAATCAAATTCCCTTTTCTCCTCCTCAATTCTTCCTCCACTCCCAGTTCCTTCCCTAAAGCTGCATACCCAGAAACTGAAACTTGGGCACATGAAAAGGTCGAGTGGCATTGCTTTGGCCACTAGAAGAGACCGCTCCTCCTATGGAGAAATGTTCGTCGATGAAAACATGATAGTGCTAAGGAAACGCATACATGAAATGAAGATGATAGAGAGGAATTACGAGCCACCAGCAGAGTGGATGGAGTGGGAGAAGCAATGGTATGCAAGCTATGACCAGTTTATATGTAAATTTGTTGGATTGTTGCAGTTGCATTTGATGAATACTAGGCCTAGTTTGAGTCTAGGGCTGCTACTGCTCGTTTCAATGAGTGTCCTCATATCCACTGTGACCATTGCAACCCAGTTCGTTGAGGCAGCGAATAGAGTCATCGCCGCGGTTAATTTTTTAATTCCTGACCTCTTATTCTGTATATAGGCATACTAAAAAGCTTTGTAAACGTTTTCTCGTTAGTTGGATGACAACAGGATTTTTTGGTTTGTTGTTTCCCTTCAACATAGACTGTTACATTTGGCTCAGTGTGTTTCGTTTTGAGCCAAACCCAGCAGCTTTCATTTATTTATTATTCAGAAAAGTATTTATTTATTTTTATTTGCACTTGCCTTTCTATGACTATCAGGCATGGTATGTGGGTAGAATTGAGTTATTAATCTAATTTAAGTACAAAAAAAAAAAATTGATCACTCATAATTTTGATTTTTTAAATAAAAATTTTATTTAATTTAAAATAAGACTTTTATTAATTTAATTTAAATTAAATTAAATTCAAATAATTTCAAGTTAAATTTTATCTGATTATATTCAAGCACAGTTAATATTCTAGCTCAAACAATCCTAATTTTATAAAGAAATCATCCAAACAGCAGGGCTATAAAATCTTATTTTAATAAATCATTTACAAAATTTTCCAACAATTTATTATTTTAAAGAAACAGTATTGAATCATAAAAAAATATTAAAGCAAAATTTGAAATCACAATATATATATATATTAAACTTAGAAGTTATTTATTGTGAGTGTCTATCATTTATCAAATTAATATTTTAATAAATAAGTTACTAACAACTATATATTATTTTTATATTATACTAATTAATTTAAAAACTATAATATTTATAATCGTATTCACTTTAAGACTTATTTATAACCCGTTTATGTTCATTTACATATAATAAAAATTTATCAATCAATTAATTTTAGATTTTGAAAATTCGTATAAAAATAAATATTATAAAATTTATTGAAATGATTTTATGTTATCATCTCCTCATTGATAGTTCAAATATATAAAATGAATATTTTAAATTTAAAGATACAAGTATTCAAATATGATATTAAAAAAAATCGAAATGAAAAAAATTCAATGTTATAAAATAAATTTCTCATCACATTGTTTATATGAAGGTTAAAAGAGTAGACACTACCACTTTAATGTAATATTTGATGACATGTGAACCTTCTATTTCAGCTGGGCTTCTAAACTTTTTTTTTTTTTTAAAAAAAAAATCGATTAAATTTTTTTAATGAACTAGAGTAAATAGAGTTTAAAATTTAAATATCTTAATATTTATAAACTCATTAACGTATTGTGCACATAATTAAGCTAAAATTAGAACATTTTTTTCTTAAAAAATTGTATGAATATCAACCAAGTTCGAGTATGTTTAAAAATTAAATCAACAAATATAAATATAATAATAATTGACTCTTTTTCAGAAAGTAAAATAAGAAGTAAGGGTTGGTTTGAGCTATTAGCTGCCTTATAAACAATCAATGAGAAATACGCATAAAATGTGAAGCCATTTCTTGCCAACACAAGATCCGGACCCTAACATTTTTTTAAAAAAAAAATTTATAATCTTAGCCATTAATTTAGTTTCCTAAGATCAGAACCGTTGCTTTTGCTTTTATAAAGTGATCTAAAGCCTAGCTCTTCATTTGATTGCAACTCCGTGTCTCATTTATCTGCTTGAACTGCAAGTTTCTCTAAATTTTCCATGGTTTTTTTGGCCGCCATTTTTTCTCTCAATTCATCACCTGCGACCACAAAGCTTAACAATCTAATGTCGATCTAGTAAGATTATGCTGTGCAGACGGCTTCTTTCAATACTACTTGTTCAGATCTTAATAGATTTGGGCTCATCATGTAATGGATATAATTTATTCCATCTCCTTCTTCATTTGAAGCATTTGATCAAAGGAACCTAAGCATCATGAACTTTAGTAAATGAACCAGCTTTGTTTTATGATACCTTTTAGTTTCTTTTGATCAATGCTTCAAACGAAGATTATGGCGGATGAATCTTTGAATGCCAGATAGAAATATGCTTCAATTGAGATTTTTCCAGAAGGTGAGATTTAGTTTAAAAGTTGGCGGTTTCTGCTATTAGTTTGTTGGTTGATTACTGATGTTGAGTTAATTTCAATGTCTAAACCAATTTTGGTGTTTTCTAGTCTCTAATATCAGTTGGCAGTTGCAAGTTTGTTGAAGGAATCAAAATATGGAGCCTTTAAGGCTTCAGTTGTATTTGAATCTTTGGGATTGCTTATTCTATTAACAACATTTTGGTAAGTAGTTCTGCATAAGCATCTCTTGTTATTGTTCTTACACCACATACTTTGAAGGTGGAGAAGAAGTGATAAAATTATTGTATCATTTATAATTTTCTTGGTCAGTTGAACTTTGGTCGATGATGTAGCTTGTTACAAATTTACAGTTTGATGTTTGAATTGATTTTTAAATCGTTTAGTAAGCTTGTAAAGATGAGATGGCTCTCTATTACTATTAGTTATCCCTTCATTCATGTTGGTTTACTCCTAAACTCTTGACTAAAGGTCGTATAGCAATGTTTTTTTTTTTTTTTTTTACTTTAGTTTTTAGATACATATTCATTTTTTAAAGGAAAAGTGTAGGTGTCGCACCTATGGTAACGTGGTTTAGCCTTGGGTGAAAGCTTTTTTTTTTTTCATTCTGAATTTTACACTAGTACAGTCTTTTTTTTCTTTTTTCTTTATATAAAAAACAGAATTTGTTCAAATATTATTTTCTTTTTTAAAACAAAATTTGTCTAGAAAATGAACAAAATATTTGAGTGACTTTGATGTTATATTTTTTTTCTTTTTTTTTTCAAACAAAAAATAAAATTTGTTTAAATATTTTTTTTTTCAAATTTTGTATAGAAAATGAACAAAAATATTTGAGCCTCTTTGGTGACACAGTTTTTTTTGTTTCTTTTTTATCAAATAATTTAGATTCCAAATTTTTTTGAACAAATAAGAAATAAAATTTATTCAAGTGTATATAGAATTTAAATAAATTTTGTATGTGCAATAAAAAAATTCTGTATATATGAAATTTATAGAAATTTCTTCAAATTTTGTACAAAAAATGCACCAATTTTGTATTTAAAATGGAGAAATTTTGTATATAAATAATAAGCCAAACATAAGAGTCGTGTTTGATTTATTGAAATTTTTTTTCAACATACAGAAAGTGAATGAAAAAATATAGAATTTAATCAAAATAGATATAGCAACTGAAAACAAATTGAATAAATTCTATATTTGGTAAAAAAAAAAAATGCCAAACACGCCCTAGATAATAACACTCCAGCCGTCGCACTAGGTGTCGCCTATCAACTTCCTTTTTTCAATTATCATTGCCAAAGTCTGCTTATGTTTGGCAATTAAAGCCTTTTGCCCTTCAACACCAAACTAAGAAATTTAGATGAAGTTAGTGATCAGAAGATGCCCTGAATTAAATAAGACAGCGCATGCCTCATGTATCGTGAGGGCATGACTCAGCTAATGGTCATCAAAGCCAATGAATTAGAAAACCTGGTGTTTCCGTTCCTTTTTACCTGCCTTTAGTCAATAATACAAATTCAGGGTTGAGAAACTTATGATATATATTTTTATATATATCTGTAATTTCAGAACCATGAGAGAACAACTGCATTTTTTAAAAAAAAATTATTTGTCAAAAATTTTGTGCTAGTTTGTGTTTCATTCAGTTTGGGATAAAACGATGACATTTTGAATGTGTAAAAATTTTAAGACATCTACCACTGCAACTAATATATTTCATCTGTTATCACTTCTTTATTGATTTCTTGTTTATGCATGTATTGACTATTAGTTGAGCCCTTAACTCATTTATGTTAATTGTTTTAATAAATACTTTGAATTTAAATAAATCCAATGATCCATAACTGATTAAGGTACTAATCCTTAATAATTGTTTTTTTATAGTGCACAATAGCTTACAAAAATAATTAATTGAGGATACTATAGTCTTTTACTTATATAATAACACCTATTAAATATAATTTTTAATATATGTACAAAAATCTTAAACGACATCTATTAGGGAAAAAGAGGAGTATACATTTTATGAAATTTATGGAAAAGAAAAACTCTAAACAAATTGTTTGATCCTCAATATAGAAGTTTGTGATGAATTGAAGACATTGCTATTCAACTAATTTGTTTTTTAGTGCAACCCATATCTAATGTAGTATTTTCCTTTGAAAATTTGAGCTTCATTTTCATGTGATTTGTGTTTGTATGGAGTTTCTTTGCATCTTCATTGATGATGACCCCTTTTTCTTGAACTTCTAGTTCTTGCTTTTCTTGCCCATTACATATGCAGAGCTTTCTTCAAACATTCCATGTTGGAATGCAATCACAGGACAAAGAGTGAACAAAAATGGTGGAATCAATCCTACTTGCCATCCATAAAGAGATTAAATATGAAGGAGAACATGTAGCAGCTGCAATAGTGCCTCTTCTGGAACTTGTCACCCTTACTCTGTTTGGTCTAATTCTTACTAAAATTCAATTAGTCCCTAAAACTACTTTGAAGCTCCTTAGCAAGCTTGTTTTTTATCTGTTCTTGCCTTGCTTGATTTTACTTATCTTGGTCCATCCATTACTCTCCGAAAAATTATTCAATGGTGGTTTATTCCTGTAAATGTTATCATTAGTACTACAATCGGTTGCATACTAGGATACTTGGTGGCCTTAATATGTCAGCCACCCAAGGAACTCTTTCGGTTCACAATCATCATGACTGCATTTGGAAATACAAGTAATATTCCACTTTCAGTTGTTACATTAATGTGTCATAGTATTGATAATCCGTTTGGAAGCGAATGTTCCCATAATGGTATTGCTTATGTATCTTTTTCTCAATTGGTTGCTGTGGTTCTTGTTTATACTCTCGAATATAATATGATGGAGCCTCCAATGGAGTACTATGAGATTATTGATGAAGGAGAAGAGATTGAAGAAATGCCTATTGATAACAGTACGCTGCTCCTTGTAGAAGCAGAGTGGCCAGGGATGGAAGATCAAGAAAATGAACATAACAAGACTCCTTTCATTGCAAGATTCTTTAATAGCATCTCTGGAATCTCACATAGGAATAATGTTTCTGATCTTCATATAATGCACAAGGGAAGAGATGAGGGAGGCGAAAACAGTCCAGCATCTATTAGGTGCCTGGAAGAGCCTAGGATGGTTAGAAAGATTAGATTAGCAGCTAAGATAACACAAATTCATCACATTCTTCAGCCTCCAACAATTGCTTCTTTGTTAGCTATCATCATCGGAGTAATTCCTGTGGTGAAAAATTTCATATATGTGTGCTGATGATCCTGTTGAATTTATATCAGATAGTTTAAGTATGATGTCCAATGCAATGGTGTATGATGTCCAATGCAATGGTGCTTTCAGTTATGCTTATTCTTCGAGGAATGCTAGGTGAAGGTCCTGATCAGTCAAACCTTGGGGTTCGAACAATGATTGACATTATTGTGCAAGGCTTTTGGTGCTTCCTGTGATTGGAATTGGAGTGGTCTACCTAGCTGATAAGTGGAATCTACTAATGGTCTCAGATGACCAAATGTTTTGATTCGTTCTTTTGCTGCAATATGCAACACTGAGCACCATATTGTTGGGAGCTGCCGCTTGCTTGAGGGGTTATGCAGTTAAAGAGGCTTCAGCCCTCCTGTTCTGGCGGCATGCCTGCGCTGTGATTTTGCTCCCGTTAATATGATCATCTACCTTAAACTGTTGCTTTCATATATCTAATATTCGTCCAGAGCCTTCCTGCTTAATGTCTCTCAGGTACATTATGCTCTAGGCATAATTATGTATGTATGACAGTACATAATTGCAGTAGATTTTGTAAAAGGCTATGCATATGCTATTCAGGTGAATGCAAAAGGATAGTCATCAGGTTCAGGCACCATTAGAAAGAACTGAGAAGGATGAAAGTGAAATATTTCCCCTATTATACGAAGCATAGATTAATTATTTGCTTATATGCTGTAATTTTTATTAATTTTCTTTAAAGAAATGGAAATTTTTTTTTAAAAAAAAAAAATCTGTCATTTCTTAATGATATTTGTATTTTCATAAGAATCTGCTGCATTATTTTATCAAGGCATAAGTATCTGCTACATAGGATACAGCAATAGGGGAGGGAAAGCAAAGGTAGTCGGTGGAAATAATTGTAGGTAGTCCTTCCTTGATGCTTCTTAAGTGGTTCAAAATCTGTAGCTACTTCTTCACCTTATCTGCAAGTTGTCTGAGGTGAAGAAAAAACGTGTGAGCTTATGGTTATAGCTTTCTAATTACTTAGTGTAACCAAATATTCTTGACTGGTGGATTTACTATTAACACACCCACCAATTTTTGCTTTTATTCTAATTTCCAAGAAAATTTTGCCATGCAACTCTGTGTAGACAGATTTTTACAAATTTGAACTTCTTGGCAATTCTTTAAATTGGTTAGTATCAAATAGAACTCATATGGTAATAGAGTGTTTTTTTTTAATAATTTTTTAAAAAAAGAACTTTTATAAATTTGTTAAGTTCGACATAAATAAATTTGTGTGAGTCGATCTACAGAAAAGATGAATGGCACAATTTGAAATAAAAAGAAAAAATATTGTTGTCTTTCAATTCAAGATATTGATTAGCTACTTATAGCACTAAATAAACATAATATTAAATAAACATAATATTATATATTTATAACATAATTATCAATGAAATATAACATTATTAGATCAATCCGGGCTTCCATAAAAACCTAAAGCCAATCTCAACCTACTATTGCGGGTTCTAATGTGGGCTTAAGCTAGCTCTGAGATTTTTTTTTTTTTCCAGAAAACGTTTTTTCATCGCAAATTATATTTTGAATCCATGTTTATGTTATTTTATAGACCCAGATCAAGTATCTATATTATTTTATAGACTCAGATCAATGTATATTAGTATTAAACTGTATATACATTGATAATAAACTGCATATACATTGAAATGCATATATATTAGTATTGAATTGTATGTATATTTATCTTAATTGCATGTATAATTATTTTTGGAGTAAGGTCCATGACATGAACCTGGATCCAAGATATACAAATTACTTTTGGGAAATTCTATTTACAAACCCCTATTTTTCTTTACACTTTCTTTTACAATCTCTTCTTATTTAAAATTTTTTTTCCACAATCCCCTTTTTTTCTTTTCTACAATTTTAATTTTTAAATTTTTTTTCATTTTTAATTGCACAACTCATTGTCAACATAATCTCTAAATACTTTGTATTAAAACAAAGATAAATATCTTATATAACATCCATAATTTTAAAAAAATCCTACATTTATAAAAATACTCAAATATCATTAATTAAATATAATTTATCATCCAAATTAATTATTTATAGTATGACAATATTTATATTATTAAAACATAGTGATTTAAATACTTTAATACGATCAATATATAAAATTTTTCTTTCTTGAGTACAATCATATTGATATTTATACAAATTATACATAATAGAAGGTATCAATGCAATTTGATCCATTAATATCTAAAATAAAAATATTTTATTTAGTTAATTTATAAATTAAGGTGAGTTTTAATAAGAAAAATTTATAGTTTGATAAGTTTTAATAATATAAAAGGTTGTATATAAACTTTAGTTAATTTATAGAATAATAAAGTTTAATAATATAAAGAGGTTCTATATAAGTAAAAAAAATGGAAAAGTAGTTTATTTAGAGTATATAAATAATATAATTTATCAAATTTTAAAGTAAGTGTAAAAAGAAAATGAGAGATTGTAAATAGAATTTCCCACATAGATGTTAAGTTTTTGGGCCGGGTGGAGCTTGGACCATGACCAGCTTCTGTGCAACAAGCTTGTGTTTGTTCTTTTCTAGCCCAGTCTCCAGTTTATCACATCACATTACCGCCCAGATATCACGGGCCTGAGGGTGTAGGAGACAAAAGCCTCAACACCAATTAAACATTAGGCTTTCAACAAATAACAAAACAAACCTAGAGAATTATGATCACAAAATGTAACTAAAGACCGACCACAACTTGGAAGACCAATTCAACACCCTCTTCACTGCCTCAGTCGGTTGTTGGGGGGACAAATATAGGCTACCTTGAAAAATTAAAACTTTCTATCCCTAAAAAGAAAAAAAAA
>CATIWR010054584.1:0-29963 GCA_949677035.1 Omphalea diandra | reverse complement strand
CTCAAACACCATTATTTATGATGCTATAATAAGCACACAACATGAAATAATTTGTCATATAATTATGCAAACACTGCATATATGTTCAAGCATCCCAAATGCAACGGTGCAATTGTCATTGTCGTGTTTTTACAATTCACATGTCTAAATGATTATTTATCCTATGCATATGTTCATGTGAGATTTCATATCATTTGATATAGTGTCTATGCTCATATGTGATTTCATATCATTTGTGCAATGAATATATTCATGTGATAATGCCAATGAATAGGGATAGGGATCTTACACGACTGAGACCACAAATTCTTCTGTTTGGAGAAGAAATTCCAACTTCTTGAGTCACAATCGTAACCAAATATTCGCCCTCATGATTTTTGATTTCCAACGGTTGCCTTTGATACTTGGTGTGTTGTGGCTGTGGCTGTGACTTTGGTTCCCTTCTTTGTCACTATGAAATTCACAATCGCGATATCTAATACGAAAGCCACCGTTAATTCTTATGTGAATCAACCAATGCTCCTTCGGTTGAGTTGTGGCTGTGAATTTGCCTATGAATCCTTCTGCCCTAGCTCCATTTATCCTAATAGCTATGTCACGATTGCGATTTTAGGGATGTCGATCATGATTTTGGATGTTCTTTTAAATGATAGAGATTTTGACTTTCATCTAACTTGCAATGAAAATAACTCTTATAAACTACAAAATAAAGTCTTAGAACTGATCAATCTCCATTGTCAAGATCAAAATAGGCTTATTACCCGTATGTTTGAGAATAGTTGTCCATATCTATCAGACCAAGTATTAGAGTTTTGATCTTCAAATCCCAACTAGACGTCTAGAAAACTTATTTCTAGCAACCTAAGTTATAAAGATTCAAAGTTGTGTTAACTCAAACATTAATAAGGGAAATATAATAATTAGTAAATGCATAAAATAAAACTTATTACAAATTAACTTGGAATTGAAAATGTTCAATGCCTTGAACTCCTTCTAATATAAGGTCTTCACATATTGTAGTATTTCCTTCCAACTGTAGTCATCTATATGAATCTTCTACTTGAAGATCTTCCAACATGCATGAGAACACCTATAAGTTGGATGAAAACTATAAAAAAAAAATAGTCAAAATAAAAAAATAGTTAGTGTGACCATTAGTAAATAGTCAGTATGACTATTAGTAAATATTGAATAACATAAATAAAAAAAACTAATACATACCTCCCATGTTGTGAAGAAATATGAGGTCATAACTCAAAAGGGGCACTGTATATGAATAATTAGGCTCCGTCAGTGTAGGTGGCCCTTAGATAATGAAGGCTCTAATGTCATTGATGGAGTATACGAAGTTAGAAATGTGGGAGTTGATACAAGTATGCTAGATGGAGGTAGTGTAGGCATCAATACAACAGTGATGGATTGAGGCAGTGGTAGTAGATGTGACCTGCATTCATGAATACATCCTCTACCAATCGAACCACCTCGAGCCAATGTACCTGAATCGCTTAGTATATGATGTGTCATCTAAATTTTCATGAAATGTAACAACTATTTTCATTTATTAATCATGGCATTCATGTCCAAAAATACATATGCATAAAGGTTAATTCATCATAGATACACAACCCAACATGTATTTAATGTGCATATATGTTAACTAATGTTCAATGCTAGTGACCACAAACTGATTCCTATCTAGGTATATGTACATGACATAAGGAGAGAGAGTTTGAATTCAGTCGACAACATGAGCTCCATGTGTTTATATGTAAAACTTTATGCTCTAAAGTATCCAAACCATATGGTTCAGTATCTGAAAAACATAATTATGATTTGGTCGGTCCCAACTCAATGAATAAAAATAATAATTAGATTCTTATGGTACAACCAACAATCAAATATCATTAGGATACGTTACAAGTACAAGAATTGACTATGCAAGTACAAATGCAATAAATTGATTTTTGTCGTGACTTTGCAAGGAAAACACTGTTCTTGGGAATTCATTCGATTCAAATGACATTTGATTTTGTTGGCTAGCATATAACAAGTGAATCATTTGATCAATAACATGTGACAATAAGACATGTTGGTCCCTCTTTCTAAGTGATTTGTAAGTGTTTGACAAGTCACTCACAACATTCTTTTAGTTCAATATTCAAGTGTTCATTCACAATGGTATACCATGCAATCATTAAGATCATATACTTATTACTTGACTTGTTTTCACATGTAAAATGTCACAATTCAATCACATATACATGTAATAGAACATAACCATATCATAAAATCATCACACACACACATTAGAATCCAATTATGGCTTTTACTCACCTTTTGATGAGACTAACCTTTGTGATAGGCTTGGTCCTCTTCGTTGGGCTTCCTCAAAGTGTTGGGATCCTAAAATTTGATACATATGTCATTACAAAATGTCAAAATGAGTTTACATGCATGGTCTACAACTATGGTCATATTCCATGCAAATGGACCTAGTATTTAAACATATTATTCTTATGTCACAGCCTGAACTTACTACACTCTCACCATAATAACTCTAGATATAATAATCTAAATGACTCGATTCTTTCTTTTTCAAATAAACTAGATATATAATGATACAACTAGTCAAATTTTAGATTAATTTAACACATAAAAAATGGTGACTTTCTGAATTTTGCCATATTTTAATGTCATCTCAGTCTTAGTGGGTATTATAGTCATAGGTATATCTACAATTGTACAAATCCAATTGCAAAAAGGCTTTGCTAGAAGATACATGTCACATATAGGAACATTTCTCATGTTTTACATATTGTCAAATTCAATATATAAGGTCACTAAAAGAAATGGTCAATCTCAGGGTGAGCAGGTTTTCAACACATTGAGAATCAGTCACAATAAAGGAGCAGTATCTCATCAACCATGATATATTAGGAAAAAACAATTGATAGGAATGTATATTAGACACAAATATACATCTTTCAAGCTTGAAACATCACCAAATTCCCATTCTATGGCTATCAAATTCTTGAAAAATATAACTAAAAAATGAAATAGGTTTCATCAGGTTTAGGGTCAGTCACAATAAAAGAGTATATCTCTTTCCATATAATAAGGTATGCAAAAATGCTTTACAAGTATTTAGGGTGGATATATACCTACCAATTTCATATTTTGTACTTTGTCTAAATCAACACATAAGATCATCAAAATATATGAAAATAGCCAGATTGAGGAGATTTTGGTTGGTTGTGAACTAGCCCTAATGAAGGAGACATAGCTCATTACACACACAAAATTAAGCAAAACTATTTTACATGCATCACTATGGGCCATAAAGCTACAACTTTAATGGTTTATACTTTCCCTAGTTCCTCTTCTATGGTTATGAAATTGTGAGTAAAAAATTTACTTTAACAACAATACTAACACAATCATCTCTTATTTCTCTTTAATTTCAACTACCATACATAAATTCTACCTCAAACACTCTATAATTCTTACTAACCATGCATGATTAACATGTCATGAGGGAGGAATTTCATGTGGGAAGAAGATAAATCACTTAACTCTTTTCCCAAAACTAGAAAAGTTTAGGGTTCCTTCCTAGGTAGCTCACTCTTCTCCCTCTTATTCTTCTTCTTCTTCTTCTTCTTCTTCTTCTTCTTCTTCTTCTTCTTCTTCTTCCTTTCTTTCTTTCTTCCTTAGGTCTCTCTTTCTTATGTTGCCATCACATTTATCCTCTCTAATATGCTCCTGAAGGATGAAAATTTTAACCTGTAAATCTATTCTAATAGGACAAAATCATAGTGTCTCATTTCCATTGGTTAGAAGTTCACTTTTCCTTTTTTAGTCCCTCTTCTTCACTCCTTCATCACCTCAATCCATCTCCTAATTCCTGTATACTCTTTATACTTTTAAATAAGCTATAAAACACCATTATTTATGATGTTGTAACATGCATACAATATAAGATAATTTTTTATGCAACTATACACATATTACATATATGTTTAAGTGTCCCAAATGCAATGGTACAAGTGTTATTATCATGCTTATCCAATTCACATATCTAAAAGATCATTTATCCAATGCATATGTTCATGTAGGATTGCAAATCATTTATGCAATGAATATGTTTATATGAGAATGCCAATGAATGAAGATAGGGATGCTACATGTAAAAAGTAAAATTGCTTACTAAAAGTAAAATTTATAACTATAAACATACCTAACTGGAGGGAGAGAGTTATAACTCACTCAGAATTATTATACTCTATATCATTTTTAGGCATTATATATTCCAATGATTCATATTTATTTTATAGCTTTTTTTCATCTTTTGACTGAATATCTTCATTTTTGTCATTTAAATTGATAAATGACTCACCCAAATCAGTTTACCTGTCATTCGTAATTTCAAGTAAAGGCAAATTTTTAACATCCACTTGAAATGGAGCTTGAGATGATGTCTTAATATATTCATCCTTGATTTCAACAAATGATCTATGTTTTATTTTGAACACTGCCTATCAATCAAATTTATACTATCGTAAACTGATAAGCTTACATTGCTAATATAAATGGTTCGTATTAAATTGGAGCTTATGGTTGATTATTATATTATAATTTTCATGCACTTTCATACCCATATTAGCATTGGATCAAACCATTCACATTTGAATAAAATGATAATTTTTTAAAAGTGTAAGATACTCTAATTATAGCACCTCAATCGGTCGATCGCAATTGTCATATGCATTTTCACTATAATTGAAACGTTTAATACTTACTTGCTATTGATTATTGCCCTATTGGAACCATATTTTTTAGTGTGAAACTTATACCCATTTACAAAATAACCGAGATACATAGTCACACTTTGTAAGGGATCATTTGCAAGATCTATGATAAATTGATTTATGATTCCATTTATTAGATCATTTACCTAAAATAAACACAACAACTAATTGCTACAGTAGTTATAGAATAATTAGTATTATAATATATTGTTCTAATATTAGCTAGTGTATAGTCACATATGACTCAAACTACTATTGAAATTCTATCTCCAAATTTTTGTCAACCTCATCAATGGATATATTGGAAAAAAATGTGATTCAATATGTCAATGTATAAGTTTCATAAAATGATAATAATATAAATTATATTTGTATAGGATTATTTATAATTTTACAAAATAAAGACCTGAATTGGTATTATAACTTGCTTGACATATTATGTTACTTCATAATAATTAAGAAGAATATATGTTTGAGCTATGTGATATTCTTCGCTAATTAACATTCTACTTTTTGGTTTATCAAATGGTCAAACTAAATGAGTGGATATTATCAAATTTCCTAAAATATTACAAATTTCAGAGTGTCCAACATCATTATTTTGAGGTTCTCTTTTGTGCCTTATATACACATGCGGTTCAAAATAATAAGTGCAAATTGATGATGCTTTTTCAACTAAGTATGCATTAATATAAAACCTTTATCTTGAGCTTTATCCTTGACATTAGTCTTTAAATGTCAAAGAAATCTATAATATAAACATGCGGCTAGATTAAAAATGAATTGATTGAAATTGAAATGAAATGTGCAATTGACATAATGAAATGTAATATACCCCTCAAAAGGATACATCCATCTATACTACACAGGCCTTGCTAGTTTTGCTTCATATGCGAAGTGTACAATTAAATGTTCCATTAAATCAAAGGAACTTTAAGGAAAAATCCATTCCAACTTACACAAAATCAAAGGAATGTCAATTTCCAAATGTGTTATATCTTCCTTCCTAATTTGTGGTGCAGTGAATTCTTTGGAAAACATACTTAACTCCATGAGTGGTTTCCATATTTGTGAAAGCAACAATTCATGGAAAGCAATAAGGAGTAATCATTACATAAACACATGACAATCATAGCTTTTCATGCCAAACAACTTTAATTTGTGCATATCGACACATCGAGCCAGATTGGATACATACATGTCTGGAAATCAAATATTCTTAAGCCATTCACATCACACTTGTTTACTTTGCTTATCTAGTATATATTTTGCCTTCGAATATTTCCTAATTGCATTATCCCAGTGTAATTTTAGATGATGACAGAGTAACTTTAGGTCTTCTATTGATTTTGCATTATCTTTAAATTTTCCTTCCATATTCATCATTATATTAAAAACATTCTCAAACACATTCTTCTCAATATGCATGACATCCAAATTTTGTCTTATTAAATTGGTACTCCAATGAGATAAAACTTACAATATACTTTATTTCCTCCATCTATATTTTGTTTATTTTGATGTTTGAGCATTAACCTCTTTGGACTCAACTTTAGTTATCAGTATTAACTATAGTCTAGTGATTTTCTCTAGTATCTTCATTCCTAACCTTATAGGTAGAGCCAAATCCTCCACTAATTGATTCCTTAAAAACACAATTTTATTCCATCTAAAATGATGATCAAGGGGTAAGAATTTATGGGTATTATCAAACCATGGTTGCTTACCACCATTAGGAAGTGTGAAGGCATTAGTATGTTCCATGCAATATGGACAAACAAGTTGCCTTGGGTACTCTAACCAGACTGGATGTCAAAGGCAAGAAAATCCCTAATTGTCCATAGCAAAGCAGCTCATAACTAATTTTGTTTTATGGAAATATCATATGCCAATTTCCTATAACTTTTTGAATTTGGCAATCATGGATTGCATGAATGTAATCGATTTCTATTTAGGATTATTAGGTCTTAGAACTAAAATAAAAATGAACATGTATTCTTCATTCATATACATCAGATAGGCAAATTATATGGTATTACAACAATTGGTCAACATAAATATTATTGTCTAGATTGTCTAAACAGTTGAAACCCATCAATGCATTTCAAATGCAAACTGTGGACTTATTCAACTAAAATGCTTCTATGTCAATGAATCTGAACAATGTTCCATCACACCTTCCTCCTGGTCATTCTCAGCATGGCATCTCATACACTTTGTAGTTACTTTAGAAGCATATAACCTCTGCAACTTCGACATCAAAGGAAAGTAATACATCTTCTTATATGAAACTTATTATTTTGATGTACTTAATCTTTGAGGCATGCACTTATATCTAGGAAAATCACAAAACTTGCATGTCCTTTGATCATTGTCATCACCTTAATATAACATGTAATTATTCTTATAGTAGTGAATCTTCTTAACTAGAAGACCTAAACCTTGTACCAACGTGCTATAAAAACTATCAACTATCGTATGATCTTTAAGCAACGACTCATTGTACCATTGTAAAATATCATTGCAACACCTTTCAGATAAATGATGCTCATATTTGATATTCATTAGTCATGTAACCAGGGATAACTTGGAATATTTTTTACAACCAGGCCATAAATCCTCATCAGCTGCATCAAGCATATCATACAACTTTTGAGATGTTATATTTAGAGCCTTACTCATTCCACCCTATTCAAACTATGGGCCAATAACATCCATTACCATATTATGGATTACACTAGTTCTCATCCATTATGGCATGCATTATCAATTAGAAGCTTTAATTCATAAGTAGTTGATGTTCCAAATCCACACACTTTACCATGTAAATACCATTCATAATACCGAACAACAAAACGCCTTTGCATAATATGTAATATTACTATATTGGGTCCAAATAACTATGGTTTTGATCTAATCTTAAGTCCATCCATAAATCCGGGTTGGTTTATACCTTTTTTGAATTTTGGTCATAACAAACCATCCTTAAGTCTATAATACATCTAATTCCTATATGATCTCATTATTAAGTGTTGCAAAATTGTGAAATAATAATGCAATTCAACATATATTTTTTCAATTATAATTTTTTTTAGAGATTGTGTGTTGTTTCATATCTAATTCTATCTTCTCTCTATCCTTATAAGGTAATTACCTAACCTATTTAGAGATTCATTGTCATGTAACCAGCTGTTATAACAACATAGTTCACACAATTGCTGAAATTTTGGTAGCATCTCATTACACTTCTCTCATTACAGTTCTCTTAGCGCACCAAAATGAAAAATATTTTCAACATTTATCACCATGCACTAAGAGAGTATGTAGAAGATAAATAATTGAAATTCACATCAACATAATGAACAATATTGTGCACTGCAATTATATTATATAATGAAAATTTCAAAATGCTCACTTTTGATAATTTAGTATGATCTCATCATCTAATGAGAAGTACACATTGAATGGGTACCTAATTTTATACCTATATATTATTTTATGAAATTTCCTATAAATTACATGTTCGTTTAGTATTGTCCTTTTAATAAAAATAAAATTAAATTCAAGATAAACATTAAATTCAAAGATGTAAGAATTCAACATCAAGTTCAAAATAAACATTATGTTTTATGGCATAAGGTTAATTTTTTGAAACCTTTAGAATTTATTCAAATTTATAATTTGTATTATTAACATAAAATTTTCAATATTTTGGAGCTTTTTATTATCAACATAGTTTTTGAGCATTTTATGGCATTCATTATTAATTTGTAATTTTTAATGCAATAGTTCTTTATATTTACTTAAAGTTTTAGTTTTTCTAGAAAATTTTGAAAAAATATTTTTTTATAAAGGTTATGTCATTAATTATATTATTAATTTTTAAGCAATTCATATCAATATAATTTTGAGAATTTTATGGCATTTGTCATTAATTTGGAATTTTTAAGGCAATAGTTCTTTATAATTTATGTAAATTTTTTATTGGCTAATTTTGAACAAATACATTTCTTTTATATAGGTTATGTCATTGATTATATTATTAATTTTAAGCAATTCTTGTCAATATAATTTTTAAGTATTTTTAGGCATTCGTCATTAATTTATAATTTTTAGGGTAATAGTTCTTTATAAATTATGTAACATTTTCATTTTTATTACACAGTTTTGGAAATACAATTTTTATATATCTTATATCATTAATATTATAAATTTGCATACAATTCAAGTCAGGCGAGAGGGAGCAGAAATACAGAGATGAGGAGGAGAGGAAAAAGAAGAATAAAGAAAAGGAAAGGGTATGATAATGTTTTCAATTACATTCTGCTAATAGATTAATGGTCGATTGTGCCACATCAGTTTAGCACTTTAATCGATAGTTCATTGGTAAATTATTTTTATTTTTATTTATGAACTTATTAATGAATCATTGATAAAAATTTTGGTGCACTACTTCCCGCATGAGATTCAATTCCCTCCATCGATAAAGTTTGGTGCCAAAATTTGGCACCAAGCTTTGCTAACAAAACTAATTCATTAATAAATTACCGATGAGTATTAGTCAACATTCTGACACTGTATTTTACAATACATTTTCTTCATCAGTCTATTAATGATTTCTAGGTATTGCCAATGGAATAATAATTTTACAATTTCTTGTAGTGGGAGCTAAAGTCATAAGGTATCATGTCATTTACTAAATAGTTAACAAAATAAACATACTAAGGGTTTGAAGAGCTTTAAGAAGAAAGAGTTGCTTATTTGAAAAGGTTTCATTGATAAGAACACTTGCCTTTTCCTCTTGAATGTGATATAAGTGAGAGAGGTGATCAACGACTAAATTTTTTAACCCTTTATTGTTCGTAATTTCCAAATCAATCTCTTAGAGCAATAAAATCCATTGTATAAGCCTTAGCTTTACATCTTTCTTTGCAATATCAAATGGCTACATGGTCAATATAAATAATAACTTTAGAGATAAGTAAATATGATCAAAATTTATTAAAAGCAAACACTATAGTGAAAAGTTCTTTTTCTACAATAACGTAATTGATTTAGGTCTTGGTGAGAGATTGACTTACATATTATGTCATATGGAACTTCTTATCCTTTCTTACCCCAAGATAGCCCTATGACATAGTTGCTTGCATAGTACATCAATTCAAATGGCAAGGACTAATCTAGCTTTGTCATGGTAAGAGCATATATGAGTCCTTTCTTCAACTTATGGAAAGCACACAAGCATATATTAGTAAATTCAAAATGAGCATCCTTGGCTAAAAGATTACAAAAAGGCTTAAAAAGTTTTAAAAGGTCCTTGATGAAATGTTTATAAAATCCTGCATGTCCTAGAAGACTCCTTACACCTTTCATGAACGTATGAGGAGGTAATCTTTCTATGACTTCAATTTTTAGCTAGTCCATCTTATTGCCATCAAATTAGATATTGTGTCCAAGCACAATACCATCACATACCGTTAAATGACCCTTCTCCCTATTAAGAATGAGATTTATTTCTTCACATCTTTATGATACCCTGTTAAGGTCAGCCAAATAATCAATAAAAGAATCACCACAAAATAGAAAAGTCATCCATGAATATCTCAATAGTTTTCTCTACCATTTTAGAGAAAATAACCATCATGCATCTTTGGAAAGTGGTCAATGCATTACATAGTCAAAAAGGCATATGTCGATAAGCGAAGGTACCTTAGGGGCATGTGAATGTGGTCTTTTCTTGATCCTTTCATGTTATTTAAATTTGATAATAACCAGAGCACCTATCTAGGAAGTAATAATACTTGTGTCGTATAAGTCCTTCCAATATTTGGTCAATAAACGACAACGGGAAATTATCTTTACAAGTTATCACATTTAACTTCTTATAACCAATGCACACTCTCTACCCCATTAGGGTTCTAGTGGTAATAAGTTCATTATTTTCATTGGTGACAACTATTATTCCTACTTTCTTAGGAACTACTTGAATTGGATTGACTCATGAGCTATATAAAATAAGGTAGATGATTCTCATATTTAGCAATGTCACCACCTCCTTCCTAACTGCCTCTTTCATATTAAGGTTAAACCTCATTTGATGTTCTATAGTGGGTTTGTGATTGTCCTCCATTAAATTTTTATGCATGCAAAGTGTAGGACTAAACCCTTTAATATCCACTATAGGCCATCCTAAGGCTCTAATCTTATTTCTCAACACCTCCAATAATTTTTCCTTTTATGTTAGTGTGAGTTAATTAGAACTAATCCCTTTTTCCTAAGAATGCATACCTACGATTAGAAGGTAATGGCTTAAGCTCAAGTTATAGAGGTTTAAGAATGAAGGGTGGGGTTATCTCAAGGTATTTCTTATAGACAAAGGGTTGAACAAAATAAAATGAAGAAAGAGTGCCATATACCATAAAAAGGGGGTTACTTACCTTTATAGTGTTTTTCTTTCATCATTGTTTATTATGACTACCTATTCATGATCAAGGGCATCTTGCTTTTCTTTTAAGACTTTTTTGGTACATTCTTTAATGATGTCGATCTAAAGACACCTTTCATACTCAATAGGCTTCTCGAAAGCCCTGTACATATTTAATACTACTTTTTCAACTCCTACTCATAAGGTGAGTGTTCCTTATCTAACATCAACCAAGGCTCCACTAGTTATAAGGAATGATTTCCCTAAGAGCAATGGAATCTCCCTAACCACATTAATATCAAGAATCACAAAGGTCATCGAAATTATAAACTTATCCATCTTAATGGGCACATCTTCCACTATCCCTTTTGGATATATGATTGAATGATCTGCTAGTTGGAGAGACATCTAAGTGGGTTTCATCTCACTAATTCATAGTTTTTTAAAAACATATAAAGGAATTAGATTAATACTAGAGCCTCGATCACAAAGATCTTTTTCAAATGAAACATGACCAATTTCATAAGGTATAGTAAAACTCCTTAGATCACATTTTTTTGAAGGTAGCTTATTAAATAGGATGACCTTACATTCGTTGATCAAGTTAACTCCCTCACATTCCTCTAATTTGTTCTTTTTTGAAGATACATCCTTTATGATTCTTTTTATAGTTTGGCATATAAGTAAGTTGTTGGACTAGATTGGTTAACCCTAAGTCTTAGACCTCTTTTGATCTTGACAAAGGAGATTTATGAATTCTAATGTTTCCATTAAGTGTTGATTTTTTTAATAGTTTGGCATATAAGTAAGTTGTTGGACTAGATTTGTTAACCCTAAGTCTTGGACCTTTTTTGATCTTGACAAAGGAGATTTATGAATTCTAATGTTTCCATTAAGTGTTGTTTTGCAAAATTAAGCTAGACTTTCAATTAGAAGTTGGATGGATTTCATAATCTTCAAAAAGGCAAAGTTCATCCAAATTCGTGATAAATGATTTGTAATTCGCGATAAGTGATTTGTAATTTGCGACCATGACATAGCTCAAGGTAGGGTGAAACTAGGTCAGACAGAAGGGCATCGTTGCTGCATCGACTCATCCAAAGATAAGAGTGTTAAAGTCATAGACAAATTCACGGTCAATGTCACGCATCAGTATCGACCGTGACTTTCATAATGACTGAAGAAGGAACTAAGTCTACAACCATAACGTGCCAAGTGTCCCAGGTATTCATTGAAGTACAAAATTCATGAAGGTGGCATTGTGAGTAGCGACCACGATTCATGAAGATAAAAATTCTCCTTCAAACAGAAGAATTCGCATCCCAGTCGCAACCTGTACAACGACTGATCACAATTGCGACTTTTGTGGGCAATTAAAAAGCAACGACTATATTTTTCTGATGGACCAATGGAGAGCTGACACGTGGACTAGTTGTTAGACACAATGGGGTTTTTCGTCGCAATTTTTAGCTCTAGTATGGAAATTGGTATGTCGCGACTGCAACTCCCACCTGACATGCAATTAATGCAAAATCTACCTAGCATATCTTGAAGATTTGATGAGTTTCAGTCTAACATCTCTTTGGTGGGTATAGGGTATAAATACTCCACCAAACAGTTATTAATAAGAGATAGAAAGAGAATTCATTACTTATGTAAAAGCTCTTGCAATTTAGCTACTCAATTTGTTCTATTCTTTATGAGATTGTGATTATTGGGTGTGAGCATTAAACACCAATTGCAAAAGGTTTTAGTGTGAGCTTGTGAAAACACTTGAGAGAGGTTTTGGTGTGAGCCTTAAAAGCACTTGTAAGAGAGGTTGTTGTGTGAGCCTTGAAAAGACAAAGTGTAAAAGTTAGGTATGAGCTTAGAAACACCATTTTGAGTGCATGAAACACCCAAATGTAGAGAATTGAGGAGTGGACGCAGGGTTGGTTAATGCCCGAACCACTATAAATCTTTATGTCTCCTTTCTACTCTATCTTTATCCCTCACTTCATTTTTTTTAAACACTAATTCAACCCCCCCTTCTTAGTGCTTAGGGCCAACATAAGTGCCTTTACAAATGTTATATTGATTTAGATTTTTTTATCATGTTAAAACATTTTGCAAATTGCTTGTCCATCGAATTTTTTTTGAGTCTTAAAGGATAAGGAATGAAGGGTACAGTTAGCTTCACTTTTCCTTATACTTTTCCTCCTTGGTTGATTCATCTTCTTTATCTCCCTTGTCTTCCTCTTTTACCTAATCTTCTACCCTCAATTGAAGCTTTTTACCACTTCACAAGGTGATGGCTTTCATTTGGTTTTTTTGGATTGGTTTTAAAATTTATGGGTAGAGTGCCTTGGAACCTAAAGCTAAAGACATTGGTTATTTATCCCACTTAGATCTCAAGGTTATCGATGGAAGATGAGTGATTTCTAGTAACTAGTTATATTTTAGCATTAAGATTTCTAATCATCTCATCCTAATGATAAAGTCCAACATCAGTTTTGGATATGAATTTTTCCATGAGGTTTTTTACGCTTAACTTCCTTTTTTGACATTGGTAACTTGGTTGTGGGCTTGAAACGCAGGTGGTGGTCCTTGTATTTTAGGATTTAAGGCATTATTATTGGATCAAGAAAAATTAGGGTGATTGCCAACCTGAATTGTATATATTATAATATAGTTTATTAGGTTAATGGTTAAAATTACCTATATAATTCACTTGTTCTTAGGCAAATGGATTTCCCATTTGACAATATATGCTCTTGTGAATACTTTGCCCATAAAAGTTACACATAACATACAAGAAAGAAGAAGATACCACATTATAAGTAAAGGAATTCAATTGCTTAGATAGAGATGATACCTCAGCTTACAAAGATTGTAATGCATCCATGTTTTAAATCTTTGCTAGTTTCTTTGATAACATCCTTTGATGAGCTTAGTAGCTATTATTTGCCATTTTCTCAATCAAATGTTGCATCCATAGTTTTATCCAATAAGGATCCTCCAACTATTGCATCTATAGTGATTTTTATTTGCCTAAAGAGTCCATTGTGGATGGTGTACATGATTGACCACTTTAGGATTGATGATTTTGGCACCTTCTCAAAAGATCCTTGAATTGTTCTCAAGCTTCATTAAAGGTTTCTCCATCTTATTTGCTCAAAAGTGATCTCATTTCTAAGTCTAGTCATTTTTTAAGGAGGAAATTATTTGTTAAGGAAAGCTAGATATAATTGATCGCACACAATGATGCTTTTGGGCTCCAAAGAATTTATCCATACTTTAGCCTTATCCTTAAGAGTGAATATGAAAAGGCATAATCTTATTTCGTCCGTAGACATCCCATTTCACTTAAAGGTGTCATAAATCTCTAAGATAATTACTATGTTAGCATTGGGATCCTTATAAGAAAGGCCATGGAATTAAAGAGTGTTAGTAAGCATTTGAATGAACATCAGCTTGATCTCAAAGGTATTCGCATTAATGCTAAGTCAAGTGATAGCTTATTGCAATCCTTCAAGAGGTGGTGTACAAATACCTTTAAAGGTTGGTGTCCTTGAATTAACATCTCTTGATATGTTTATTATTCTTACCACATTTGATTTAGAGTATGTTCAATCTCTGGATTGGGAGTAAGAAAGTCTTCTTTATTTTCCTGATTTAAGTTTTGAGTCATGCACCTAAAACAAATAAGAAAGAAATTTGGTGAAAAATGGAAAATAAAACTCTAGATTAATATAAAAATAATAACTTAGTATCAAAGCTATTGATCCCTGACAATGACACTAAGAACTTGATGGTGGGTGCATGCTATATGACAAACCCTTAAACTACAAGTGCATAGGTCATAAGTAATAAAGTACACTTGTGAGTATGGATATCATTCCCATAAGGATGAAGTTTAAGTACTAAGCATCTTGTGTCCTACATTATCTAGAAAATCAATAATAAGCAACAACTGGGATTATAAATAGAAATAAAATATACACTTGTAGTGATGGAAATCAATTAATGAAGAGAAGTGGCTAGGGTTCAACTTCACTTGATGACTTTTCAATGGCTTCATAACCTTTATCTAATTGTTTTATTCATCACATGCTACTATCGAGTCATTATGATGACTAACTAATCTCTTTTGAGTAGTAATTGACATGTAAAAACATGTTAAGCTAGAGGTTCCTCAACTCAAAAACTAGACATCATGCCACTACCTTACTAAATAAAACTTTAAGGATACTAATGATTTATTAAGGTTCCTTAACTCATAATAAAGTAAAAAAATTATTAAAGGATCCATACTATGAAAACATCTCTTGATTATTTATTCACAAAATTAAAATTATTAATGTCTAGTTAATCAACGACATGAAGCACTTAACAATTGATAGTATAAATAATGAATGAAATCAAACAAGATTTAGATTAAGGAAAAACCAATATAAGTCACATAAGATCCATTTATAATTGTAGCCTTAAGAAAATTTAGTTCATAATGAAAAAGAAAGAAGAAAATATGAATATCAAATCAATCCCAAGAATAGCCATGAACTTCTTAAACTTCCTTGATTGCTTGCCCTTTCTCTCTACAACTCCTTAATTAAGTTCTTGAGACTTGTTATGTATTGTTATCTCTCTTTGGCAAATCTTTCATGCCTTAATTCTACTTTATTTCCATATTTAAATAGTAGTTTAATCGTGTGCCTTCAAATGTTGAAGCTTGGGTGTATGGAAAAGGAAGCAAATTATTGGAGATTTCTTTTTTCACTTAGGGTTTAATGAGGTGCACGATCGTGTGTTACTATGATAACTCTTGGTTGACTCTAACCCTCTATGATGCTTGGCCATGCTTTATGGTAATGAGTTTTGGTTCTCTTTTGGTCTTTTGATGCTAATGAGGCACACGACCATGTGTTTAAACCATACGTCTGTGCTCTACTTCTTTCCCACTTCATCTTTATTTGTCTTCATTTAAAGCCTATAAAACACTAATGCAGAAGCTTTAAGTCTATTATCTTTCAAATTTAGGTGGAAATACATGAATTTCAAGGAGAATTAAACCATGAAAATGTGATAATTAAGATGCTAAATAGATACCACTAATGTTCTTATCTCTAGTCTCTTTAAAGACAATGATGTATTTATTTCCAAGTTTAAGCCAATGAATGGTAGGCTTGCTTACTTGTATGATGTGTTTGTTAATGGTAATGTGCATAACATACATCAATTCATGAGCATATTTAATATAAATTCAATGTATACCATTACATTTAATCATGGCACATAGGAAAATCTAAGAGTCTTACTTATTGCCAGTGATGTCACACTAAAAGAGCGAAGGAAGTTTAAATAATAACTTAGCAAGTATCAAAGGGTCTTTGCTTAGACATATGAGGATATGTTAAGGATTGACCAATGGATAGCTTAATATAAGATTGGCCATGTGCTTAAACCACACATTCGTACACTACTTCTTTCCCACATGATCTTTGTTTTTCTTTAGTAAAAGCTTGTAAAACACTAATAAACATGCTTTTAAGTCTATTATCTTGTAAATTTAGGTGGAAATACATCAACTTTAGGGAGAATTAAACCATGAGAATGAGATAATTAAAATGTTGAATAGATACCACTAATGTTCCTATCTCTAGTCTCTTTAAAGATGATGATGGATTTATTTCCAAGTTTAAGGCAATGACTGGTGAGCTTGCTTACTTATGTGATGTATTTCTTGGTGGTAATAGCTCGCATCAATTCATGAGCATATTTATAATTCAGTGCATACCATAAGAGTTAATCATGGCATATAGGAAAATTTAAGAATCTTGCTTATTGTCAGTGATGTCACACTGAAAGAGTGAATGACATTGAAATTGTTGCTAAGGAAGTATTAGAGGGTCTTTACTTAGACATATGAGGATATGTTGGGGATTGATCAACAAATAGATGAGTATAAGATTCTAACTTACCCCTATATGAGGCCAATGAAGTAGAAGCTAAGAAAGACAATACCAAAGTGGGCTCAATTAGTTAAGGAAGAAGTAGTGAAGCAATTGAACACAAAATTTCTAAAAATAGTTAATTACCTCGAATGGTTAGTTAATATAGTACTGGTGTAAAAAAAGAATAAGAGAATGAAAATGTGTATGGATTATAGGGACCTAAATAAAGCTTGCCTTAAAGATGATTTCCCTGTACCACATATTAAGGTATTGGTAGATAGTGTCACAACATGTGTCATGTACTTGTTCATGGATGGATTCTTAGGCTATAACCAGATCCTCACAGTAATCACTGATAAGGTGAAGATATCCTTCACCATGAAGTAGGGAACATACTACTATAAAGCATTATCATTTTGTTTGAAGAATGTAAGAGTGACATACCAGCGAATGGCAATTACCTTATTTCATGACTAGATCCATAAAGAAATAAAAGTGTATGCAGACAACATGATGGTAAAGTATGAGAAGAAGCAAAGATAGTTTGAAGCCTTGGAGAAATTCTTGAAGAGGGTGAATAAGTATAACCTAAGATTGAATCGTAAGAAGTATGTGTTAGGGTTACATCTAGTAAGTTATTAGGATGTTTGGTGAGTAAGAAGGGTATTGAATTTGATTAGAACAAAATGAAAGTAATTTAAGATGTGCCTGTACCCAAGACGGAGAAATAAGTTTGACATTTTCTAAGCCTTCTATAATACATTAGTAGATTTGCAGCTGGGCTCATTCCTATCTCTAAGTCGATCATTAAGTGTTAGGAAAAGACCAACTAGTAAAGTAAAATGAGTAATGCTAGAAAGACTTTGAGAGGATAAAAGAGAATCTAATTAACCCACTGATCTTAAAACTGCCACGGCTAAAATGGCTATTACTTTTATATCTAACAATAGAAAATAATTATATAGGAGCAATGATAGATGACATAGGGAATGAACATGTAGTGTATTATCTCAGTAAGAAGCTACTTTCTTATGAGGAGAGGTAAAACCAAGTAGAAAAGACTTGTCTTACACTAGTGTGGGCTTTGAAGAAATTAAGGCACTATTTCGAGTCATACTCCATATAAGTTATCTTGAAGCTTAACATAATCAAATACCTGCACGAGGTCCTTTCCCTAATTAGAAAGTTGGCAAGATGGTTAATGCTGCTAACGAAATTCAACATCAAGTATGTGACTAAAAAGGTGATCAAAGGGCATGCAGTAAAATACTTGATATAATAACCTCTTATGGAAGACGAACTTGATATTCTCGATTCTCTAATGAAGTTTTAAGCACAATTAAGCCTCGAGCTATAGGATGTAATTTGATGGAGCGATGAATAACAAAGGAGTTGATGGGTGTAATTCCATTATCACCAGAAGGAAAACTTTGCCTTATGGCTAAGAAACTTAATTTAAGGGTAACGAATAACATTGCTGAATATAAAACCTACACATTTGGGTTGGAAACTTTGATACATATGAAGGTAAGAATAGTGAAAGCATTTGGGGATTCATTGTTAGTCATTTCTTAGGTAACTGATGAATAAGAATTGAAGGAGGAGTGATTGAGCCTGCATTTATAGCATTTGAGAGCTTGATGTAGAACTTTTAGAAAATCATATTTCACCACCTCTCGTGAGAGGAAAATACTATTATTGATGAAACCATTACTCATAATAAGATCTAGCATACCTACCATGTTGACAAAGAAGTGATGTAAGTGTTAGTAAAAAATCATTCATGGTACTATGACTTATATAGGTACATATAAAGTCCGAAGTACCATAAAAGGGCTAAAAATAAAAACAAGAATGTGATTGAAAGGCTAGCATCACAATTCATAGTCTATAATTGTATGATATATAGATGAATGCCTAATGGAATCAACTTGAAGTGTTTGATAAAGCAATAAGCAAATGAAATAATGAAAGAGGTACATGTAGAGATTTATGGCTCCCATATGAATAGAAAGGTGTGTACAAGGAAAATTTTGAGGATGGGTTATTATTGGACCATTATGGAGCAAGATTATATTCAGATGGCTCAAAGCTATCATAAGTGGTAGATTTATGGCAACCTCAACCACTTACCTCCTATGGAATTATAGAATTTGATATTACCTTAGTCATTTACAACATGGGGCATTAATGTGATCAAAGAAATTAGGTTGACTTCTATAAGGGGCATACATACACTGTAATGGCAGTAGATTACTTTTCAAAGTGGCCAGAAGCTGAATCTTTCAGCAAACATGGGGCAAAGTAGATGGCTCTATTCTTAAAAAAGAATATCATTTACCATTATAGTGCACCATACCACATCGTAATGAACAATGGAGTACACTTTAAGGCAGAAGTCAGGATAGCCATGGAAACATACAAAGTGACTTATCATAAGTCGCCACCTTACAAAACATATGCCAACATAGTGGTAAAGGTAGCTAAGAAGAATCTTAAGAACATTCTTACCAAAATGATGGAAACCTATATGGATTGGTCCAAAAATTACCTTTTGCATTATGGGGATATTGAACCATAACTAGTACATTGACAAGAATGACATCCTACTCTTTTGCACATGGAATAAAGGTTATACTACTAATTGAGATGAATTAAAGTCTCTATGAGTATTGATTGAGTCAAGGATCCCTAAATACTAATGGGTATGAAATTGGTTTAAGTAGTTAGCCCTCACAGTTGAAATAAGGTTGAAGGCTCTCTACCATATTCAACAATCGAGCTAGGATGGCTCGTACTTTTAACAAAAGTCAAGGCAAACACCATAAAGACCGGTGATTTGGCATTGGAATCAAAGTGCAAACTTAAGTGGGAAGCTCCCTATGTGGTCAAATAGTTTTATGCATGTGGAGCTATAAAGGTATCAAATATGGATGGGAATAAGATCTCTAAGCCAATGAGCTTGAACATATTGAAGAAGTATTTCATGTAAGGATGTGAGAAAAGTGAAATAAGTTTGCTAAGTCTAAAACTCAAAAGGGTGGCTTAATAAAAAATTAGGGCATAAAACGAAAAAAAAAAAAAAGAAGAAAAAAGAAATAAAAGAAAGAAGAATATGTTAAGTTGAAAACTTAAAAGGGCAGCTTAGGAAAAAATGAGGACATAAAATATAATAATTAAACCAAAAAGCGATAGAATGCCATTGACCATTGGGCATGCTCATCCAAGGATGACAATACATAAGATAATGGTAATGATGGTTAAAATGAATAGTAAAGGTCCAAACGAGCTAGTGGGATGTATCAAGACAATTAGATGATCTAGTATGCCATTATTAAAAGTAGTGACCATGAATCTAATTAATATGTAATATACAAAATGTGATCCATATTAGGCATGGTATCATAAGGAAATACATTTGCAAATGAAAGTCATCTTAGTCAAACATGTCTTTAAACTAGCCTTAACATAAGAAGTTCTTTTTTTTTCATGAGAGCTTATTATTTATCATGTCTAATAATAGGATGAGATAAGAAAGAAACTATAAATTTTAAATACCATGTAACTAAGTTATAAAGTTTGCATGATCCTCAGAATTAGTTTTTGATAGTGAAAAAGGCATAGATATAAGGATCTACCCATGTGGCACCCACCCTATCCAAAAAGTGTTTGGTCAAAGGCCCCTATTTGAAGGAAGGAAAGAAAGCAATCTCATTCTAAAGAGCACTTAATTGCCAATGTATTATAGTCAAATCATAAAAAGTGCCATATGATAGAGTTAGGATGATCTTATATACCCTGTAAGTCCTCAAGGTAATTCTCGATAATCTTTACCATGGGCAAGTCCATTGAATGTCATAAGCACCAATGTGGGACATTAACTCAGTCCACTCAACCTTGAAAGCAACGAGTATTGATAGATGATATTGTGGGTAGTAAAACATCCTGTCTATAGTAGGAATGGCCATCTAATTCCTGAAAAACATAATTAAAAGACTGACGAGGTTTCATCCGAGTATAAGGTCAGTGAGTCAATGAACCATATCTCTGTCCACACAATACATCAATCAAAACTGCTTTATAGGTATTTAGAGTGGATATAAAACTACAAATTTCATGTTTTACACTTTGCCAAAATTAGAACCTAAGGCCATCAAAATATAATAAAATAGAAACACTTAGGTGATTTCAGTTGGTTGTGAACCATCCCTAATGAAGGAGCCATAACACCTTACACACACCAAATCAAGCAAAACTGTTTCATATGCATTTATGTGGGAAATAAAGCTATAACTTTCATATTTTTCACTTTCCCTAGTTCCTGTTCTAGTGTTATGAAATTTTAGGTAGAAAATTCTATTCTAACAATAAAACCAACATAATAAGCTCTTGTTCTCTTGAATTTCAACTTCCATCCAATAGTTCTACCTCAAATACTCCATAATTCTCACTAACCATGCATGATTAACATGTCATGAGGGGTTAATTTCATGTGAGAAGAAGATAAATTAGCTTAACTATTTTCCCAAAACTAGAAAACCTTAGGATTCCTTCTTAGGCAGCTCAATCTTCTCCCTCTCCTCCTTCTTCTTCTTCTTCTTCCTCTTCCTTCCTTTCTTTCTTCCTTAGCTCTCTCTTTCTTCTACTATACCTCACATCTAAGCTTTGTATTTTGATCCTAAAGGGTCAAAAATTCCACTTGTAAACCTATTGTAAAAAGACAAAATCACAGTGTTGCATTTCTATTGGTTGGAAGTTCACTTTTCCTCTTTTAGTCCCTCTTCTTCACTCCTTAAGCACCTCTATCCATCTCGTAATCCCTGGATGCTCCTCATACTTTTAAATAAGCTTTATAACACCATTATTTATGATGTTATAACTTGCACACAACGTAAGATAATTTTTCATGCAACTATACAATCATTACATACACGTTCAAGTGTCTCAAATGTAATGTTGCAAGTGTCATTGTCATGCTTATCTAATTCACATGTCTAAGCAATCATTTATCCAATGGATATATTTAAATATAACATAATTAAAATGCATATGATTTGGGTTGAGGATGTTATAGCTCTCCCCCTCTTATAAAAATTTTGTCCTCAAAATTTTACTTACTATAACTTTAGAATAGATAGGGATAGTGTTGTTTCATGTGTTCCTCTACTTCCCTAATGGCCTCCTTAGGTGAGTGATGGCTCCATCTCACTTTAACCATGGGTATCACTCGATTGCTTAACTGTTTTAGTTATTGATCAAGAATTTCAACTGGTTATTCATGATAAGTCATATCATCAGACAATTCAATCTTTGGCTTTGATAATACATGGCTAGGATCAGACCGATACCTTCAAAGCGCAAATACATAGAACACATCATGCATCTTAAATAATTCCATTGGTAATGCCAATTGATATGCCAAAGGCCCAATTATCTCTATGATCTCATATGACCCAATGTACCTTGGACTCAACTTTCCCTGTTTACCAAACCTACTAATACCTTTCCATGGTGAAACTTTCAAAATACTTTATCTCCAACTTGATATTCCATTTCTCGTCTATGTTTATCAACATACCCTTTTTGCCTATCTTAAGTAGCTTGCAAACATCTTATGACTACTTGGATTTTGACCACTGTATCTTGTACTATATCGGGACCCTTTAGCTATCTCATCCCTTTAACATCCCACCAAATCGAACTTCGACATTTCCTGCTATATAAAGCTTCACATGGTGCCATACCAATACTAAAGTGATAGCTATTATTATATGCAAATTCCATTAATGACAAATGATCATCCCAATTGCCTTTGAATTGTAACACATAAGCTTCGCATCATATCCTCTAATGTCTGAATAGTCCTCTCTGATTAACCATCAGTCAGTGGGTGAAAAATAGTGCTAAAATTCAAACGAGTACCCAAGGTTGTTTGTAAGTTGTTCCAAAAATGAGAAGTGAATCGAAGATCTCTATCTAACATAATAGAAATATGAATGCCATGTAATCTCACAATCTCAGCAACATATATTTTAGCCAGTCTATGAAGTAAATATATGTGTCGTACAGGTAAGAAGTGTGTAGATTTTGTGAGTATATCTATAATAACCCAAACAACATTATGCCTTTTCTGTGTCTGAGACAAACTAATAACAAAATCCATTGAAATTTTCTCCTATTTCCATATGGGAATAGATAAAGGATGTAACTTACTGCCAGTGCTTAAAGTTATGCCTTGATTTGTTGGCAGGTTAAACATCTCGATACAAACTCAGTTATATCTTTCTTCGTCGATGACCATAAAAATGTGACCACAGGTTTCTATATATTTTTATACTTTCAGAGTGCATAACATATGGTGCATTGTGTGCCTCTTGCATAACCTCTTATCTCAAACCATCAACATTTGGTACACAGACTCGACTACTTATCGCTATCATCCTATCATCTCTAATAAAAAAATTAGTCTTCTTACCTTCCTATATATTTTGTAGCATTTTCTTCAAATATGGATTCTTCACTTGAACTTCTCCAATTTTGTCATCTATCACGGGCTTTAAATGAAGAGTAGCCATTAAAGTTGTCACATTCTCAATCTCAAATTTTTCATTTAAAGGATGAAGATTAACTAAGGATGTCAAATTATAACCAACCATACCGATAAAAACATCTAAGGTTTTTCAGCTTAAAGCATCAGCAATAACATTAGCCTTACCCGAATAATAATCAATAGTGCAATAATAGTCCTTCAATAATTCCATCCATCTTCTCTGCCTTAGGTTCAATTCTCTCTGGGTTGGAATATATTTCAAGCTTTTATGATATGTCAGAATTGTAAATGTATCTCCATATAAGTAATGCCTTTAAATTTTCAAGGTGTGGACAATGGCTGCCAACTCTAAGTCATGTGTACGATAATTCAGCTCATGAGGCCTTAGCCATTGAGAAGCATAAGCTATCATGTCGTATCAATACACAGCCTACCCCCGTCCCGATGCTTTAGTGTACACCACAAATTCACCATTTGTTGATGGCAATGTCAACACTGATGTTGTAGTCAATCTCTTTTTTCGTTCCTCAAAACTTTGATGATATTGATCATCCCATTTAAATGCTACATTCTTCTGTAATATTTTTGTCAATGGCCAAATAATAATGGAGAATCCTTCCATAATTCGTTTATAATTACTAGCAAACCCAAGAAAACAATGTACCACTAATACATTTTTGGGTGGATCCCACTCCAAAATGGCTTTCACCTTAGCTGGATCAGGTTGAACACCATGTCTAGACACAATATACCCTAAAAAGAACACTTGTTCCATCCAAAAGTCACATTTGTTCAATTTGGCATATAAATGTTTTTCCTTTAAGTTATGCAATATGATTCTCAAATGTTGCTTATGCTCCTTATGATTTTATGAGTATATGAGAATGTCACCAATGAACACAATTTATGAACTGATTAGGATATTGCTGGAAGGTATGATTCATTAATGCCATAAATGTTGTTGGTGCATTAGTTAACCCAAAAGGCATAACAAAAAACTCATAGTGACCATACCTAGTACGAAAAGCAATTTTTGGAATGTCTAGCTCAGCAACCCTCAACTGCCAATCCCTAGATCTCAAATCAATTTTTGAAAATGTAGTTGCTCTTTGAAGTTAGTTAAGCAAATCGTCAATTCTCGGTAAGGGATATTTATTATTTACTATTACTCGATTTAGTTGCATACAATCAATACGTAATCGCATACTCCCATCCTTTTTCTTCACAAATAACACTAGTGCCCCTCAAAGAGATGTACTAGGTCAATGAAACCTTTTCCTGCAACTCTTCCAACTATTTCTTTAATTCTTAGAACTATACCACTGTCATTTGGTATGATATAATAAATATAGATGTCACTCATAGTAAAGCTCAATATTAAAATCAACTTCTCTATATGGTGGTAAATCAAGTAAGTCATCAAGAAATACTTTTAGAAACTCTCTCATTATAGAAATGTCTGCTACCCTTATGTTTGCCTTAGGCACCAAAAAAGAAGGGTTGAATTGGTGTATAAAAATTAAAATTGGAAAGAGAGAGGAGAAATCACAAATAACACTGGTGCCCCTCAAAGAGATGTACTAGGTCAATGAAACCTTTTCCTGCAACTCTTCCAACTATTTCTTTAATTCTTAGAACTATACTACAGTCATTTGGTATGATATAATAAATATAGATGTCACTCATAGTAAAGCTCAATATTAAAATCAACTTCTCTATATGGTGGTAAATCAGGTAAGTCATCAAGAAATACTTTTAGAAACTCTCTCATTATAGAAATGTCTGCTACCCTTATGTTTGCCTTAGGCACCAAAAAAGGGGGGTTGAATTGGTGTATAAAAATTAAAATTGGAAAGAGAGAAGAGAAATGAGATGAGAGGAAACACAAGATTTATAGTGGTTTGGGTATAATAGACTCTACGTCCACTCCCCAATTCTTCGAAATTGGTTATTCAACTATCTTTCAAAGGTGTTTTCAAGCTTACACCAAACTTTTACACTTGTGTTTTGAAGGCTCACACAACAACTTACACACTTGTGTTTTTAGGCTTACACAACAACCTTTACAACTTGTATTTTAACAAGCTCACATTATAACCTATTACAGATGGTGTTTATGCTCACACCTAACAATGACTTAAAGAATAGAAAATAGTGAGTAGCAAAATTGCAAGAGTTTGTGTACAAAGTTATTAATTCTCTTGCATTTACATTTGTTTGGTGAGGTATTTATAGCCTATACCCATCAAAGAGACGTTGCAATAAAACTGGTACAAAATCATCAAAGTGTGCAAGATAGATTTTCGCATTAAATGCATGACAGTCATGTTTCATGGTAGCTACTACTCATTCGCAGTCGCGAATTCCAAATTCCATTAGAAAAATCTCGTTTGTGTCTAACGGTTAGTCCATGTGGTAGCTTCTAATTAGTTTATCAAAAGTAGCATTTGCGATTTATTTTGTACAGGATGCAACTCTAAATGCGAATTCCTTTGCCAAAAGTGTTCATCTTCTTCTTTTGGGTTCGCGGTCGCTACCGATAAGTTCCCACCATGATTTTTGACTTCTAATGGTTACTTGGGACACTTGTCAAACTGTGATTATGGACTTGATTACATCTTGAGTTACTTCAAATTTCGCGATCGCAACTGAGGCAAGCTTTACACCACGAATTCGTCTATCACTTTTAGAGTTCTTCCTTTGAATGAATCGCGATCGAGAATGACTCTGTGATTTCATCTGTCTGATCTTCTAGCAAGTCTTCTAATGGATCGCGGTCGTGAATCTTAGATTGCGATCGTGATTTAAAAGTTACTTCACATTCTTTAAAGGTTAAGATGTCTATCTAACTTTTAACTTAAAGACTTACATAAAAATTGCAAAACAACACTAAATAGAAACATTAAAAATGATTAATCCCCTTTGTCAAGATCAATAGAGGCCCAAGACTTAGGGTTAACTACCTTAGTCCAACAATCTCTCCCTTTTTTATTTTGACAACTTAGATTGATCCTTAAGTGAAAAAGATGCAGAAAAGTGAAGTTGGATTGTAATATGATTCAATGAATGCTTATGAAAAAATTTACTAAGTATATCATTCATTCAATCAAAGGTGAAGTTGATAAAACAATAAGTATGTTGCTCCCCCTCAACTTATGCTATAGTTATTCTTCAAGTTATTTCATTATTTTCTCCCTTTCACAATCTCTTCCTCTTTGGCAAGATCAAAAAGAGGGTATATAAGGAAAAAGAAAAAGAAATTCATGCCTAAGAATTCGTAAGGAGCAAACATAATGCAATGGATAAAAGAATAAACATCAATCACATAAAATAGCAATGTTTGCAAAGAAACTAGTTTTATTTATATATATTCATAATTGTGGGATCACAAAATTTGTAAAAGTAAATAAATGGAAAGTGAAAAACAAATACAGAAGATCCCTAATCTAAAGTAGTGGAGAATCATCTCGAGAAAATTGTGTAGCTGATGCTTGTTGTTCTTTCTTGGTTTCATCTCCATCCTCTATGTCGTCTCCATTGCCATCTCCATCTTATGTATCTTTAAATTCGGTTAAGTCTGGAAGATGGCAAGGAGGAACTCCTTGTTTGAAGATCCACTATATCGCTGTGAAGATGTGAAAAGAATAGGAACCTTTTCTTCATCATCCTCATAAGCTTGTCCAACTTGCGATCAATGGTGGCAAGGGATAGCTTGGACTTTGGTTTCGGTTAAGGAGGAGGGACTTGAATGTTGTCATCTTCAATTTGAAGCCTCTTTCGCTTGAAAGCTTAGGGTGTTTCCATCTTCTTCGCACCGATGGCACCAAAGGTGTGGATGTATGTGTCCGGATGGATTGCCTTGATGTTAATGAGATAGGTTAGGCCGAGGAAGTTTTGAGAGGGAATGAGCTTCTTGGTGAGGAATTTCTCTTTCTCCTCATCAAGTGCTCCAATAAAGCAGTAGATGGTTATTATGTGGGAGGGTAAGAGAAACTAGCTTTTAGGTTTCGTACTCATGTGGATCAATTGATCCACAAGGTAATGGCCAGTTTGGATAGATTGGTTATTGACAAGGCAAAATAAGAATGCTAAGTCCTTATGTGAAACCTTCTCATTACCATCACCTCTTGCATTGATGGAGAAGGTGATGATACGATGAAGGATCCACAGGGGTAGGGTTTTGATGTGTTTGGATAAGGAGGAGCGGGGGTCGTGTTTGGTTTCGATGGATATCTCCGACCAAAATTTAAAGTAGATGATGTCGAGTGTAGAGATGATGAATGGGATGTGTTCTCTAACTTGTAGGTTGAAAATAGAGGATAATTAGTCAAAGGTGATGTAGAAGGGGTCGCCGAAGGCCTGAAACACCAACCCGTATTGGTCGGCTCTCGAATAGAATTTTTAGCTTAGTTGCATGGTGCACATGAACTTGCGTACAACCTCCTTGTATTCTGGTCATCTCAAAAGATGAATTCGTTCCAACCCAAATTGGAGAGAAAGGCGCGAATTTCTACATTGATGCCCAATGTCTCTAATATGAAAGTTGATAGAATTTTGTTCAAGAGAATTACTTTGGAGGAGTTAGCCTTGAATCTCTCCTTTTCCTCCTTGGTGATTCCCTTCATGAGATGGAGGGTAGGATGTGCAGAAGGCTGAGCCACTGATTTCCCTTTGTCAGCCTTGGAGAATTTCTTGGGAGCCATAGCAAGAAAGAGGAAGAAAGCTTGAGAGATTTTTGAGAGAGAAGAAGTGTTTGGAAGTGAAGTGAGGTAAACACTATTGAAGGGGGTATTTATAAGCTTGAAGGGGTGCAAAGATGGTCATAAACAACTAAAAATGAATTAAAATAAGAGAGGAAATGATTGGCAATCAAATCACTTAATTGCTTAGGCAGTTACTTTAATTTGTGTCCGCAAAATCAGAAGTCACGACCGCAAGTTTTGAAAAATATGAGTGACAAACAAATTTTCCTTGGGAAAATGCACATCAATGGTCATATTTTTGAAAAACATAAAAAAAATTCGCGATGGATAGCAATTTTCGCCATCGTAAATTGACATTTGATAGTTGGGTGATGTTGACTTGTAATTTGCGACTGTGAAGAAGAAATAGCAACCACAAATTATGAGTAAGCAAGGATAAGTATGAGAAAATTTTGAAAACAAGTGATCCACTAGAAATAAATAATAAACCTGTTCATACAATCATCACTCATGCATAACATACATAACAATCAATCATAGGATCAAGATTTTCACTTTAGGGAACTTCCATCAACCATTCCTAATTCTCTCTTAATGAAGTTCATCCTTTCTTCATTTAGAGGTTTAGTGAAAATATATGTAAGTTGATGATTTGTGTCAATAAATTCTAACACAACATCACATTTTGCACATGATCTCTAATATCTATGTGCTTACTCCTAGAGTGTTGGATGGGATTCTTAGAAAGATTAATAGCACTTATGTTATCACATTTGATGGGAATGTGATAAACTAATTTGCCAAAATCCTTTAATTGTTGTTTCATCCAAATAACTTAGTTGCAACAACAACCCGCCTCCACATACTCGACTTCCGCGGTAGATAAGGCAACCGATACTTACTTTTGACTAAACCATGAAACTAGGCATTCACCTATGAATTGACAAGTCTCAAAAGTGCTTTTTCTATCTAGCAAACTACTCGCATAATTCCCATTCGAATACCCTATAAGACTAAATGAAGAATCCCTAGGATACCATAACCCTAAGTGTATTGTGCCATGCAAATACTTAAAGATCCTTTTAATAGCATTCAAATGAGATTCTTTAGGGGAGGATTGAAACCTAACACACATGCAAACACTAAACATGATATTCGGTCTTGAAGCAGTAAGATAGAGTAGAGATCCGATCATACCTCAATATCTCTTTTCATCTACTTCTCTACCCAATTCATCCTTATCTAGTTTGATGGTATTGCTCATTAGAGTTTTAGCCACTTTGCAACCATGTATTTTGAATTTTTTTAGTATTTCCTTTGTATATTTGGCTTGGTTGATGAAGATCCCTTCCTTGGATTGCTTGATTTGTACACTGAGAAAGAATTTGAGCTCTCCCATCATGCTCATTTCAAACTAACTAGTCATAAACTTAGCAAAATCCTTACAAAGAGATTCATTAGTAGCACCAAAGATAATATCATCAATAAGATTTGAACAATTAATGTATCATGCTTATGTTTTTTGACAAAAAGTGTGGTGTCCACCTT
>CATIWR010054577.1:0-33148 GCA_949677035.1 Omphalea diandra | reverse complement strand
AAAGGTGATGTTGTGTTAGAATTCATTGACACTAATCATCAACTTGCAGATATTTTCACTAAACCTCTAAATGAAGAAAGAATGCACTTCATTAAGAGAGAATTGGGAATGCTTGATGGAAGCTCCCTCAAGTGAAAATTATTGTTTGATATAGTATGATATTTGTGTGTGATATGTTTCATTAATGATATTGAAAGATTTTATAATTTGATTTTAGGTTTGATTTTAGGAGATCACATGTTTTTTCAAAATTTTCATTCTTATCCTTGATGACTCGCAATTCGCGATCGCTATTCATTCTTCACGGTTGCAAATTACAAGTCAACTTTTCTGGCTATCAAATGTCAATTCGAGGTCGTGAAAATCACTCTCCACCGCGAATTTTATCGATTTTTCAAAATTTTGACCGTTGCAGCGCATATTCCTGAGGAAAATTTATCCGTTACTCACATTTTTCAGAATTCACGGTCGCGACTGAAGAACTCGCGGACGCGAATTACAGTAATCAACTCATATTTATGAGATTTGATTGCCAACCGTTGCCAACCTTTCATTTAATCCATTTATAGTCATTTCTTACCATTTTCACACCCCTTGAAGCCTATAAATACCCCCCTTAAACAATGATTTCATCACAACTCAATTCTACCAACTTCCAAATCTCTAATTCTCTCAAAATTTCTCCTCTCTCTCTCAAGCAACTGCCATGGCACCCAAGAAATCATCAAGAGCCGACAAGGGCAAAGGAATTGCACAACCCTCTACCCCTCCTTCTCTTCTCAACATGAGAGGAGTAACCTGTGAGGAAAAGGAGAGATACAAAGCAAACCTCTCCAAAACCATCCTCCCAAACAAAATACCTTCATCCTTTCTGCTCGAATCTCTTGGTCTCGCCAACGAAATCTGGGTATTCCTGTCTAATCTGGGCTGGAATGACTTTATCTTCCTAGCAAAACCAGGATATGAAGAGATCATTCGAGAGTTCATGTGCACGGTTCAGTTGAGCCACAAAATGGAGTCTCCTGCGGGGCAATATGGGATGACTTTGAGGGCATTCAGAGATCCATACTACATCACATTCGAGCAGTTGTTCGGCCTTTTCACTCCTCAAATTGGCAAGCACATTTTGTTCATCATTGCTGCTCTCAATGTCATCTACTCTGAGTTTTGGGCAGAGATTTCAATAGAAGCCAAGCACGACCCTCGATCTTCCTTAGCGAAACATATCAAGACTTTGCCCTTATGGATCCTGCACCGCATCATCACGTTCTCCATCAACGCTAAAGGCGATGGAAACAAAAAGGTGTCACAAAAATATCTTGTCTTTCTCTTATGCTTGGTGAAAAACAAGCTCATCCAGACCGGCAGCTATCTAGTGGATCAGTTGATTCAAATGAGTACCAAGCCAAAGAGTCAGTTCTTACTCCCATCGCACGTCACCGCAATTTATCGCTTAGTGGGCGTTCTCGATGAGGACAAGGAAAAGCTCCTCACCAAAAAGTATTTGCCTTCACAGAACTTTTTAGATCTCACATACCTGGTCAATGCCAAGGCAATCCATCCTGATTCCTATGCCTATTTACTTAGCGCATACGATGCACAATGACTGGAGAGTTCTCAAGCCTCCAAAAGGAAGCGCCTCCACATTGAAAAGGTTCCTTCTTCAACCCCGTCTTCTTCTCCTCCACCAAAGCTAACCGAAAAAGTATCGCTCTCCACCATCAACCGCAAGCTGGAAAAGATAATGTGAATGATGAAGAGACGATCACTCTTCCTCTCCCATCTCCACAGCGACATGGTGGATATATAGGAGAAACTTGGAATTCCGCCCTGTCACCTCCCCGATTTTACAGATTTTGACGATACTCAAGATGGGGATCAAGGTGTGGAGGATGGAGATGAAGCCGAAGGTGGCCTCCCAGAGACAGAGGCAAACTCGTTTGGCTATGATAGTGATTCCCCTGCCTTTTAGTGTTTAGGTTTCTTTTTGTACTTTGTTTTTTATTTGGCTACCTTTTGTAATCCAACCTTGTAATCACAAAGTTAGTATATTTATAAAAAGTTTATTTTTACATCTCTTTGTGCTCTCCATGTTTGTTTCTTATAGAATTTTGCTGCTTATGCTTAACTTTTCTTTAATTATCTTTAGTCTTCACTACTTCTTTTTTATCTTACCAATGGGGGAGATAAAATAAGATTCAAGTGAAAAATTAGAGATAACTAATTAAGGGGGAGTAAGCAAGCAAGTGCATAAGTTAAGGGGGAGTATAACTTAAGCAAATTAGGTTTTACACTTAGAAAGTTTTTGCTAAGTTATTTTACACTTACGAATCTTTGCTAAGTTAGGAATTTTTGCTATGTTATGATTCAATTTTACTTCTCTACACTTATTTTTCACTTTGGATCAATCTAGGTTGTTAAAATCAAAAAGGGGGAGATTGTTGGACTAGGATGATTAATCCTAAGTTTATAACCTCTTTTGATCTTGACAAAGTAGATTGATCATCACTAATATTTCAAATAAGTGTTGATTTTGCAGAAATGAATCAATCTCTCAAGAAAAAATGAAAGGAGTTGATAAACTCCAAAGTGACATGTAAATCGCAATCGCAATCTAGGATTCGTGACCGCGACACATGTTAAGACATGCTGAAATTCAAGTAAGCGAAATCGCAGAGCCATTCTCGGTCGTGACTGATGGAAAAGAACAAGCCATTCTATGACAGATGAATTTGCGGTGAAAGGCATGCCTTAGTCGCAACCGCGAATTTCAAAGTAACTCAAGAGGGAAGCAAGTCCACAACCATAACTTGACAAGTGTCCCAGAAGACTGTTGGAAGTCAAATTTCATGGAGGCATCTTGTTGGTAGCGACCGCGAATCCTGTGGAAGAAAGATGACTTCTCTGGCAAATGAATTTGCATCCTCTGTCGCGTCCTATGCAAGAAAACTTGCAACTGCGACTTCTAGAAGTAGCTAAAAGACAATGGCTATATTTTCCTAGTGAACTAATAAGAAGCTACCATGTGGACTAGCCGTTAGACACAAACGGGGTTTTCCTTAAAGAATTTAGATTTCACGACCGTGAAAGGCAGTAGCGACTGCGATTTCATCCTGACAAGTATTTAATGCAAAATCTGTCAAGCATGTCTCAAAGATTTGATGAGCTATGATCTGCAACATCTCTTTGGTGATGTTTGGCTATAAATACTCCACCAAATAGCCATGAATAAGGTTGCTAAGGAATTTATTACAAGTGATTAAAGCTCTCAATCTTTGCTACTCATTTTCTTCATCTTCTTTATGAAATTGTGATTGTTAGGTGTGAGCATTAAACACCAAGTTGTGAGGTTCTGTGTTAGCCTGTAAAAACACTTTTAGAAAGGTTTGAGTGTGAGCCTAGTGAAACGCTTGAGTGAGGTTTTGTGTTAGCCTAGAAAACACATTGTTGTAAGGTTGTGTGTTAGCCATCAAAACACAAGTTGTATAAGTTGCGTGTAAGCTTGAAAACACCATTGAGATAGTGAAATACCCAATTAATTAATTGGGGAGTGGACGTAGGGTTAATTATACTCAAATCACTATAAATTGATTGTCTTTCTTCTACTATTTCTTCTCCCTTTATCTTTGTTCTTGAAATTTTTATTCACCAATTCAACCCCCCTTCTTGGTGCCTAGGGACAACAAACCCTCTTTTTAGTCTTCTTTAGCCTTCATAACTTCTTTGCCCATTTTATTCTTCTTTTTACCATTCTCCTCCTTGAAAATGTCTCAATAGTTTCAATATCCTGTGAAAATTTCTCAATAGTTATAATATCTTGCCTTTACGCTCCCAAGATGCATTTGAAAGAATGTCTTTTCCAAATCATCCAGTGAGCTAGTTTTTGGTTGATCCTCATCATCTTTAATTTCCTCTTTTTATATCTCTCTAGTTATTTCGCCTTCTTTTATAAAGAAGTCAGATAGCGACTCTCACAAATCTCTTACATCTATTTTCCTCAGTCTCCTTAATAACACAATCCTTTTCTAGTAGTCTATATGGGGAAGTTTAGGAATTTAAGTATGCCTATGGAATTCTTTCCTAATCCTTAGCATGGGAGGAAGTTCATGATTTTCATAATGCTCACCATCTTTGGATCCACCAAATTATTTGTGATCCTTACTACTTGAAAACCTATGATGTGAAAGATAACTATGATCAATGTTCACACTATCTCTCCTAAGGGGGTGTAATGAACTTAGACAGTGCATAAACTACTGGAGAAATACTCAAAATTGACTAAAGATTAATTGAGCTAAACTCGAGCTTGAGCTACTTAAATTGAGCAAGCTAAATTCGAGTATCAAAGTACTCAACTTAAAAGGCTTATAAGCCTAATCAAGTTTAGGCATATTTATAATATTTTCCAATCAAGCTTAATTAATCTATACCTAATCGAGCTTATTCGAACAAGAATTTTAATTTACAAGACTCACAAAAAATATATATAAATAAATTAGCATAATTGAGTCAAGCTTGACTGTTTGAGTACTTAACTAAGCTTGAGATTGAGCTTAAGAATTAAAGCTCGATCGAGCTTAAGCTCGAACCTGATAGGGTTCAACTCGGCTCAACTTGATTACACCTTTAATCTCTCCCACTTAGCACAAATCTTCATTTTATCCCCCTTACAAGGAATCTTAACCTTTTGATGCATAATGGATGACACTATAACTAGAGGATAATACCATGGTCTCCCTAAAAATAATGAGAAAGTAAGGGTATATCCAACATAGTGAACTCTATCATAGTTTCCATGATCCCCATTTTCACCATAGTATTGAATACAAAGCAATTAGCCTCTTATTATTATCATAAGCCTAGATGATGCTACCAAATAATTCCAAATCAATCTCCAACATTCTAAACTTTAATAGTAACTTTAAAGGACAAATATTAATGATAGACTTGTCATCCACCATCACATAAAGAATCCACCTTCCTTTTTCTTTATCTCTAATGAATAAAGCCAAGTTGTGATCCCTTCTTTGAGAGGTAGATCTTCATCGGAGAAGGTTATCTTCCTTTTATTGCTCACTAGAGCCACTGTGTCCTTAGGAAATGCCTTTTTAAAGATAACTATGTTATACAATGCCTCCACCAATGCCTTTGCTGCTCTTTAGAAGTAATTAATAGTTCACATACACTAATCTAAGCTAGGATCTTCTTTAACTAACTCAAGAAAGGGTTATCATCTTCTTTCTTTTTTATTAGGAATCTTTTGACCTTTTTAACTTTAGATTTCTATAACAATCTCCTTATAAGATAGTACCTTCTACTTCTCATAACATGTTTAACGTATCTCTCTTATTTTTCTTCACACTTATTCGTATGATGATCATCTTCTTCCTTCTGATCTCCTTCAATCCTTTATTAACTCTCTCATGGATTCCTAGTGAATACTACAATAATAACCTTTTTAGATTATACCTCTTCAAAGGTAGCCATAATAAACTATTAAAGAACCTTAGAGTCGATCATGAACATCCTTTGATTTAATGGTGGGACATTATGATAGTTAAGGAGTGAATTCCCTGTATGCTTAACCTTTCAAAATTAGGTGAAAACTATCTCCTTCAAATTAATGAGATCTTATCTCTTTCAAATTAATGAGATCTTATATTTCATGCTTTAACCTATAATAATCACTAGTTTGATGGCTTGCCATTTGATGATAAGCATAATAAGCATTGCATCATATCCTCGTGGTAAAGGATTCATGGACAACCTAAGTGGTAACAACTTCAACACTCCTTTCTTTTATAGCCTCTCAAATGCTTTAGATAGAGGCATGCCTAAATCTGTCAACTATCGTAAAGGTCATATTGCATTCACATCCAATATCTTGTTTCCTTCCAACTGGGTGGCATATTTCTCATTCCAACACACTATTTCTTTGATTATATGTTTAACTCTTCATCCTAAAGGTTGGCTTTCCTAAAATCCTCAAAATTGCACAACAAAATTCCTTTAACCTAGCACAAATATAGGCAATGCTCTTCTAACAACCATTCTAAATTATTTCCTTTCTATTGGTATAGTAGTTACCATAAAGGCCATTTTCTTTCATTTCCCCAAATAGTCATTAAGACTTTTACAAGTTTTTTTTATCTTGAGACTCTAAGTCATATAGGGTCACCTTTAGATATGAATTACAAATATTATAGGCCTTAAATGCCTTAGTCGACTTCTTCCAATCTCCCTTGATTACCTTTGATTGATTGAAATACCATGTTTTCATAAACCCTTCTAAGGACAACTTAAAAGCTCCAACATAACGTATGTAGGGACCCCAAATATTTTCATGACAAGTATATAGAATTGGACATGGTTTGTCACATTTTAAGTCCCTAAGAACTTATAAAGTTTATGCATTTGAAAATTAATAGGAAGTTTATCAAGCTTATAGACTAGTAACTATTTAATGTCAGTCCTTTGTTCTAGACCTTTAGTTCTTAAAGTCTTTTTAATCTTCTCCAGTTGTTTAGCAAAATCATCAAATAGAGCATTCTCCCTTTCATTTTCCACATTCTTATCAAGGGCCACAAATAATTGTACTACTTGCTTTATTGGCCAATTCACTCTCATGGTACTCCATCCGAAATAGATTATCATCAATAATCACATGAAGGGGTGTCTCTGTAGGTGCCTTCCCCTTTTTCAGTTCCACTAGCAGATGCTTCTGCCTTCTTTAATATCTCATTGAGTCATTTGTTTACCTTTTAAGTAACACTTTTCTCCTTCATTCGACTGAAGTCAGCCCTTAGCTTCTTTATTATCATCATTAGTTCCATGAATAGTTATGGTCTCTAAATTTGGCTAGGTGTCTTGATTTTCCTAGCTAGCATATTTCCTATTCTCTACCATGAGGGTTTGGGTGGAGATGTGATGACTACAAAACATGGGTTATTTGTATGATCAATGAACAAATAATTATGCATGTATGCATAAAATGCACACATTATTTGCGAAAGATCCTTCCAACCTTATTTCTCCCACACATAAGGTCTAACGACTCTTTCCTAGGAGTTGCCTTATTCTTCTATCAATATGGGATAGAGAACATGTATGGTCCCTTAAACCAGGTAAAATAGAAGTCCCAAAAGAATATTTGTACAAATAGACTAAAAAATCAACAAAAGGCATTTACAAAGAAACTCTTTACAGTGATAGTAGGAATGTATAAATGGAAGAATTTTCCTTTTTACAATGGAGAGAATGGATGTACATAAAAGCTTCCATAATAAGAAGTAGAAGGAAAAGTATTTACACGAAAAATATTATTTACATATAAGGGAATGGGGTATACATAAGTATTTACATAAAGGGTGTTAAACATCAAAGGGGAATGGGACCACATTACATCTTTGCATAGGGGAATACCTAGCTATGTTCTTTGGGGACTTCAATTCTCCTTTAGAGAAGATGCAAACTAGTGGGGTACTTTATTCTAAATTAATACAAGCTCCTACATGCTACAAATGGTTTAAGGGGTTATTATAATTGATGACTTCCTCGAAGGTAATTGTATCATGAGCGATGAACTATAATTGCCATCTTTTAATCCCAAATGGAGCTTAAGTCTCACATTTGGAGAATTCATCAATTTGTCTAAATGGCAGATCTAGTGCATGTAGTGTAGTGTAGATGCTAAATGAATGCAATAGATAAATAATAATAATAATAATAATAATAATAATAATAATAATAATAATAATAATAATAATAATAATATTGTAAAAGTGAACTAGAGAATAATTGCAAAGTCAATTCTCAGTCCTTAGTGGAGTTTCCATTATGAGTCCTCAACTTTTGTGGTTACACTTGAACCAGTGAAATCTTATTTGTCACTTCTACTTTTTTTTTTTTTTTATCATCGAGGGATCTAGTGGATGAAGGTCATACATTAGTGCAACCCTAAATCAATTTGTGCATTTAGGATCATTGAGGGATCCTTTAAGAGTTCTTATGAGTTTTAAAGCCCTTATTAATGTGCAAATGGTCAACTAGGGACCAAGACAAGACAATAATTTGGTACCATCCCTAATCAATATAGAGTCACCACCTAACTTTTGGTCAAGATAAGATTCAAGGAAAAGATAATTTTAAGCATAATAAGCCAATTAAAAAGCCCAATCCATCTTCACTTCATTAGGGATTGGGTTTAGGAACTGAGTACAATGGGGGGAAGAGGTTAAGCATGCCTAAACGACCCAAATTTAGGGATTCGACCTTCAAGCATCTTTGATTCACAATTACAATTTTAACCATGTTATTAATGAGTCCAATTAATGGTCCTAAAATATTTATCTAGTGCGTCTCGCATCGACTAAGACATCAATATATTATAAGCATTCAATATGGGAAAGGAGGTACAAACATGATCTTAAGTAGGGTAACATGCATAATCATTGTGACACCTTCAAGTTTTTGCTTAAACAAATCAAATCTTGCTTATGACTCCATCCTTTTATCAACCAATGAGGGATCGAGAGGATGGGGGTCTTACATTAGTAAGAATCTAAAAAAGTGGCATGTGATTGGATCAATAAGGTTGAAATGCTTTTTATCTGAATGGTGGTCAACTGGAGACTAAAGAGAGATGACACATTAGTATCATCCCTAAAAGATGTAGAGTCACCACCCGACTTTGGTCGGGACATGAATCCATGCAAGACAAAATCTGAACCTAACTAAGTCATTTAGAAGGTTCAATTCTTCTTCAACCCATCAGAGATTGGGTTCAAAAATTGGGTATAACTTGGCGAAGAGGTTAGGTGATATGAACCAGCAAGATATGGATCCATAAATAATACATGGAGAACCAATGATAAGGTTTAGAGCTATAAGGATTAAAAAGGCCTTAACCTCTTTAATAGACTAGATTTGGAAGAACTAAGATAGTCAAGATTGAGTTAAGGAATTAAAATGCATAAGGAGCCTAACTAGGTCAACATGATTCAAGCAAGCCCCAATCATGAAGGTAAGAGTCCAACCATGTGTGTGGTTTAGCCCATTTTAACAAAGACCATTTAGTCACAACAATAATGTTTGTACTCATTTACAAGGAAAATTTGATTATTTCTAATGAGACAACCAAAAGGTTGTCTAATTTTGTTTTTTTATCTTTTCCAGGTTTATAAAGAGTTATTTCTAGATGAAATTCCAAGTGGATTGCCACCAAAAAGAATAATTAAACATCAAATTTGTTTTAAACCTGGAGCAATGATAGCCCATAGACAAGCATACCCAGAAGAGACCAAAGAAACCCTAAAGCAAGTTAATGAGCTATAGAGAAGGATTATGTTTGTGAGAGCATGAGCCCATGTGTCGTACCCTGTGTTGCTTGTACCTAAAAAGGATGGGATTTAAAAGATGTGAGTTGATTAGCGTTCCATCAATAAAATAATGGTGAAGTATAGACATCTTATTTATAGGTTAGATGCCATGTTGGATGAATTGCATGGTGCATGTTTATTTTCAAAAATTGATTTGAAATATGGTTATCATCAAATTAGAATGAGAGAAGGTGATGAATGGAAAACTGCTTTTAAAACTAAACATGGTTTATATGAATGGTTAGTGTTGCCCTTTGGCTTAACTAATGAACTAAGCACCTATATGAGATTAATGAATCATGTTTTAAAAGCATTCATTAACAAATTTGTTGTTGTCTATTTTGATGATATCTTAGTTTATAGCAAAAGTTTGGATGGGCATGTTTAACACTTAAAATGTGTTTTTGATATGTTAAGAGGAAAAAGTTGCATCCTAATCTTAAAAAGTGTATCTTTTGCATAAATGAAATCATTTTGGTTGGCTAAGTTGTTAATGATAAAGGAATTCATATGGACCAAGAAAAAGTGAAAGTAATTAAAGAATGGCCAACACCCATAAATGTAAGAGATGTAAGAAGTTTTCATTGTAGGAGATTTATTAGGAATTTTCTATTATAGTTGTACTATTAACTAAATGCATCAAAAAGAATGTTGGGTTTACGTGGCAAAAAGAATAAGATGAGGCTTTTAACTTGCTCAAAGACAAATTAAGTTTTTCACCTTTTTATCTTTGCATAATTTTACTAAACCTTTTAAGATTGAATGTGATGCAAGTGGCATAGGTATTGGTTAAGTCTTGATGCAAAAAGGGAAGCCCATTTCATTCTTTAATGAAAAATTGAGTGGAGCAAGTCTAAACTACCCTACATATGACAAGGAGTTTTATGCATTGGTGAGGGCTGTGAAGACATGGCAACTGTTGAACCTAGCTTAGGAGTATCATGAACCAAACTTCGTTTGATGATTACAAACACATCTAAAAGCTAACCTTTATCCAAAGTTTTGTGTAAAATCTTGCAGATACATCAATTTATTGAACAAATATGTTTTGAGAAAAAGTCATGGCAAAAATTCTAAGTATTCAACTCCAACGGGTGTTGTCATATTTCAACAGGCATTGTGATTTAGGCAATGGGCATTAAAGGATCTTAACAGATGTTGAAATGACACTGAAGTATGAGTAAAGTCTTATGGACCTTTCAACCAATGCTTTTCTCAAACACAACAAGCATCAAATGACTCAATCACTTGATTGTGTAAGCTTTTTTGCAACGGGCGTGGATTTGGACATCTCAACAAGCATTGCATTTTCGCAACAAGAGTTAAACCAAGTGACTTGATTTGACAAAATTCTCATGATCTTGACATTGGCATTGGATTCTATCAACAGGCATTGGAGAAATTCCTTGGTAGAGCTAAGATCTCTAGACCTTCCAATAAGACACTCCAAAAAATGTAATAGGCATTAAGATCACTTTCAACGGGCATTGAAAGTTTCCCAACAGCCATTGAAGTACTGTTGAAAATCTTAAAAAATAGAGTATCAAGTTCACATCCTCCTAGAAACTTGCAACAAGCATCATTTATACCTCAACATAAGTTAAAGTTGAATTCTAATAGTTGTTGTGAATTGCCAATAGTCGTTGAAGAGTTGTTAAATAAACAATTGAGAAAGTCAAAAAAGGATTATCTAGGCAAATCTCTCTCCAATAACTAGTTCTAATAAGTGTTTCAATAGTACCAATGACTATGGATGATGGTTGAATAATAGGCATGGAGAATGTCCAACAAGCATTGAGTGTTTACTCTGGTGACATGAAGTGACAGCATTCTTTCTAACAGTTAGTTATGTGTCTTTACCTATAAAAGGACCCTCTTATAATAGAAACAAAAAAAAAAAAAAAATGTTCAAAGAGAGTATTTCTATAGTGAAAGCTATCTTTGAATAAAAAAGGGTGAAAAAAGAGTGATCTAGCTTGCAAAAGAAGATCATTGTAAAAGCTTGTAAGAGTTGTCTTCAAAAACAAAGTTTGAAGAGCAATCTTTCAGACTTCTTTCTAAACTCTCAAATAAATTAAGCATACCTTATGAGTGTATTTTGAATTTTTCTTATTCCTTAAATGGGATAGTATTTTCTCAACTTTCCAAATTGTAAGTTCATTTGAGAAAATTTATGGTTAGGAGATCTAAAACCATACTCTATAAAAGATTTAAGGTAGCACTTGTAAACTAGTTTACGAAAATAGTCTTGGTAGCGCTCGTAAGTCTACTTGTATTAGTTTGATAGTGACCAAAAATTATTGTTATAAAGGTAGTTGATAGCACCTATAAGCTATCTAGAAAGTGAAAGGCTCTAATGTGAATATTAGAGGAGGGGACGTAGGCAGTTATGTCGAACTTCTATAAATTGATTATCTAGATTCTTCATTATTTTCACACTTGTTCTTGTTTGTTTTTACTTGCCATGGACCTATTGAATCCCCCTTATTGGGCATCAAGGGACAACAATTGGTATCAAAACTAGTTTATTCATCAAAGCTTAGGTGTTCAGAGTAAAGATCATGACAAGTCATGAAGAAACACAATCAGCCTATAAGCCACCTTTCTTCAAATGAGATGACTACAAGTACTAGAAAAACCATATGAAGATCTTTCTTAATAGTGAGACCATAGATTTATGAGACATTGTCGAAGAAGGAAGATAAATTCCAACAAAACTTGTTAGAGGTGTTATAGTACCTAAGCCTAATAGTGAATGGAAAGTTAAAGAGAAGAAGGCAAATCTGAAGAATAGACGAGCAATGCATGTTCTCTTATGTGCAATACATAATCTCAGTATGCTAAGTTGCAAATGTGTATATTTGCAAAAGAAATATGGGACACATTGCAAACTCAGCATGAAGGAACCAGCAAAGTTAAGAAGAAAAAGATACAAATGCATATATACATGTATGAAACATTTGTATACCAATATGGTGAAACCATCTCTAAGATATATAAAAAGTTTATTGACATAGTGAGCGCTCTCAAAACTCTTGGAAAGTCCTTCTCCAATGAGGATATGGTATTAAAGATTCTGAGAAACTTTCCAAAGATAGGTGGAAAGCTAAGAAGACAACAATAGAGAAAGTAACAAGCTGGAAGCCTTATCATTAGATGAACTTATGGGAAAGCTACTAGCCCATGAAATCACTCTTGATAAACCAGTTGAAAGCACTAGAGTGAGAAACAAAGATGTGACGTTAAAAGCTAAAGAGATATGATCTGAATCCCCATCTACTTCTTATCTGCTAACATCTTCTTCTTTCAGTGATGATGATAAAGATAGTAGTAAAGATGAGCAACTCACCCTTATTACAAATAAAGTAAAGAGATTTCTCTTAAATCAAAAGAATAAAAGGGCAAGGTGATACAAGAAAAAAAGTAGCAAGAGTTAACTCATTTGTTATGGATGCAATGAGAGAGGGCACATAAAGCCATATTGTCCCAAGTTGAAAAAAAGCAAACTTCCTATAAGAAAACACACCTCCAAAGAAAGGATGTGTATAAAGCTACTTATGATGACACCAGTGACTCAAAACCTGATGAGGAGGAAGCTATAAATTAGTTGGCTAACCTTTGTTTAATGGTAACTGAGGAGAAATCAGATGAGTCCTCAAGTGAGCACTCCACTAGCAATGATAGTGACAACAATGGTGGCCATGAGGTAAATCCATTTGATTTTTACTCTAGAGATGAGTTGCATTCTATTACTACCAAGCTCACCTTGAAAGTTGAGACTCTCAAGTTTAGCACCTCCTCTTTTATTAAATAGAATAAATATTTAAAAGATTGTGCTTAGAGTTAAGATACCCTAGCTAAGGAGGTTGAGTCTCTCACAGTTGAGAATTCTAAGCTTAAGGATAGCCTCAACAAATTCACTAAAGGAAAGGAGAAGTTATACCCCATCCTTAAGATTTAAAGGATCCTACCCATTAAGAATGGATTAGGATACAATGCCTTTATTTCTACTACTTCTTCTACTTCCAAAATAGTCTTTGTTAAGGCTAAGGAAGTTAGTATCCTAACCCTATTAGAATGCCAAAAAATCCCAAGACCAAAAATGCTAAGATAAATGGCACAAATGCTAAGTCACAACATGTTCACACACAATTGAGACATGCTCCTCCTAGAGCAAATTATGCCTAGATGCATCATTCATACAAGCCTAAGAGGCAACATTTCCAAAGGCATAGAAATTGGCATGACCATGGATATGGATACACACCATACAAGAGAATTCTTCATATGAGAAACACTCTTAAAAATGACTTAAAAGAGTGAACTAACCCATTGAATAGGCAAAAAGTAGGTTGACTTAGTTAGTCTATCAATGATCACCCATATAGCATCGTTCTTCTTCAAAGTCCTCAGTAACCCATACATAAAGTTCATGGTTATTCTTTACCATTTCTATACTGGAATCGTCAATGGTTCTAATTTTACAGCTGGTGCTTAATGTTTCGTTTTTATTTAATGACAAGTCAAACATGTTGAAACATAGGCTACTATATCTTTCTTCATTTTAGGCCACCAAAAATGAGATCGCAAGGTATTATACATTTTTGTCATTCCTGAATGCATGGAATAGGGAGCATTATGTGCTTCTTCTAGGATTTCTCTTTACAAGTTATCAATATTAAGCACACAAATACGAGAACCCAAAATCAATGCATCATTTTAAATATCAAAAATCATTTTACCATTTCAAACATTTTATGTAACTTTAGATCCTTACCCTGTGCTTCTTTAATTCGATCATGCAACATGGGTCTCACTTGAAAAATAGCAATAATACCCCATTTTTTTGTATGTTTAGTTCCATATTCAAAGCTCATAATTCAACTAAATAAGACAATGGAAATACCTGTAAATGAGCTACACCACTTCTTATTTTCCTGCTCAAAGCATCAATAACCACATTTGTCTTTTATGGGTGATACTAAATGGTGCAATCATAATCCTTTATCAATTCTAACTATCGTCTCTTTCCCATGTTTAATTCTTTTTGGCTCATCAAATACTTTAAACTCTTGTGATATGTAAATATCTAAAAAGTTTCTCCATACAAGTAATGTCTCCATATTCTCAAAGCAGACACAATGACAACAAGTTCTAGGTCATGTACTAGGTAAGATAATTCATAAGGTTTCAGTTATCTAAAAGCATATGCAATTACCTTACCATGCTACATTAAAACACATCCCAAATTTTGATGAGAGGCATCACTATAAACTGCAAATCCTCCATTACTAGTAGGAATGGCTAACACTGAAGTAGATGTCAATCTATCTTTTAATTCATCAAAACTCTCCTAATATGCTTTAAGCCACTAAAATGATGCATTTTTCTAAAGTAACTTAGTCAAAGGAGCAGCTATAAGTCAAAACCACTCAATAAATCGATTATAATACCCAGCTAATCCTAGAAAACTTTAGACTTCTAGAACATTCTTTGGGGTTTCCCATTTTACTTTTGCTTCAATTTTGTTTTGATCCACCTCTATGCCCTTTTCAAAAACTATATGTCCTAAAAATACCACATGGTTAATCCAAAACTCGAACTTGCTCAATTTAGCAAATAATTACTTTTCTCTCAAAATTTGCAACATAATCCTGAAATGTTGTTCATGCTCCTCTTTGCTCTTTGAACACATTAGTGTGTCATTATTTAACACATTTACAAAGTTGTCTAAGTAAAGCTAGAACACTTTGTTCATAAGAGCCATAAATGCAACTGATGCATTAGTCAAACTAAATGGCATGACCAAAAATTCATAATGCCCATACCCGGTTTAAAAAGTTGTCTTCGGTACATCTAGGTTTCAATTTTGAGCTAATAATATCCTGATTTTAGGTCAATTTTAGAAAACACTTGTGCTCCTTGTAACTGGTCAAACAAATCACTTATCCTTAGTAAAGGATACTTGTTCTTCATAGTAACCCGATTTAACTACCTGTAATCAATACACAACTTCATTGTCCCATCTTTCTTTTTAAAAAATAATATTAGAGCAATTCAAGGTGACACACTAGGTCTGATGAATCCTTTTTCAAGTAGTTCCTACAATTGGGTCTTTAATTCTCTCAACTCAGTTGGAGCTATCCTATAGGGTGGAATGGATATTAGTGGAGTTCCTATGACTAATTCAATTATGATTTTATCTCTCTATCAGGTGGTAAACCAGGTAAGTCAGTTGGGAACATATTTGAAAACTCATTTACCATGAAAATATTCTTAAGTAATTCATTTGTGAACGTTGTGTCTACCACATGTGCCAAATAAGCCTCACAATAACTTTTAATCAAGCAAAAAACCTTGATGGCATAAACTAGACACTCAGGTATAATTGGCCTTTCCCCTTGAAACACAACCTTTGTGTGATTTAGAGATTCTAGAATAACTTCTTTAGTAAAACAATTTACTATTGCATGGTATTTGGACAACTAGTCCATACCCAGTATCACATCAAATTCATGGAGTGACAACAATACTAGATTAGCATTCAACTCAATGTCTTCAATGTGAATCACACAATCATGACATACCTTATCCATAATCATCATATCTCTCAAAATAGTACGAACACATGGATTAAAACCTAAAGGTTAATGCTTACTACACAATTGTGAGGTCATCTTCAATGAAATGAAAGAATGTGTAGAGCCAGGATCAATTAACGCATCAACTTCTAAATCATAGAGAAAAAGTTTATTGGTGATTACTTTTAAAGCAGCAACAACTTCTTGCCTAGTCATGGCAAATACTCTGGCATGTGTTGGGGGTTTAGAACTCTGACCTTCTAAGATGCTCATGCCATGGCCAATTGTTGTTGTTCTGCCTCTGCCTTTGCCCCTGCCAAATAATACTCTAACTCCACTTGCCTTTGAAACTTCAACTGTGGACTTTAATGTAGCTCTGCCTCTGCCTCCCTCTAGCATTCTGGATCTTTCAAGACAATCTCTAAGCATATGATCAAAAGACTCACAAAAGTAGCACCCACTAGTCAATTTTATACATTCACTCATATATTGCCTGCCACAATGTACATATAAGGGCCATTGTTGCATAACCTTGACCTCTGTATGTATACAATGAAACTTCTAATCCTCAGCCTCTATAGCTAGAGTAACCACCCTAAGCACTAGGCTATGATGGCATACAATCTCCATACTTACCTTTCTTTCTGTTAAAATCTCCTATAAACTCAATAAACCCTATTTTTACTCGTTGCTCTATCATTTCTTTTTCTAATCTTTCCACCCTGTTTGTAACATCTTTTAGCTTGGTATAACTTTTGAGATCTATAACCATGATCTTACTTTTGATCTCATTTCTTAGTCCCTCTTTAAACTTTAGACATTTGTCTTTGTTAGTGGCCACCATGAAGGATGCATATTAAGATAATTGATTAAATTTTACCTCATACTCGACTATAGTCATCTCCTTCTGCTTTAAGTTTAAAAATTCCTTTCTTTTATCATATTTGTACACTTCTGGCATGTAATTGTTGTTGAACTCATAAAGAATATCATCCTATGTAAGCAATAGATGCTGGACATCACTCCCTATAATGGTTTCCCACCAATCATATGCATCCCCTTGTAAAAGTGAATTGCACAATCAAACTTTTCTTCTAGTGTGCATTTCATCAAATTCAAAACTCTTTATGTTTTTTTAGCCATGTCTTTGCCACCGATTGATCTATGGTACCACTAAAGTCAACTGTACCTTATTTCTTAATTTGTCATACCTTTTTTATCTTTGAAGTTCTGGACCCTGCACTATTGGTTCACCAATTCTAGGTTGTGGTTACCCATGAGATATGTGTTGCGACTCTGTCAATAGGTTGATCTCTTAATCATTGGCATGATGCTTTTATGGAATCCAAATCGGCTGACTCCTCTCTCCTTGGTAAGTCATGGGTACTAACATGACTACCCTCTATTAATGCCTTATCGACATATAAGACTATGTCATATTGTAATGTATAATAGTGCATAAGTCATGTCATGTTCATATGTATGTCCCTATTGAACCTATCTTTGCTCTGATACCAAAAACTATAATGTCCATTTTCATTTACGAATCATGGCATTCATGTTCAAAATTACAAATGCATAAAGGTTTATTCATCATTCTCACATATTCCAACATGTATTTATTATACATATATGTTAACTAATATTCAAGGCTAGTGACCATAAACTGGTTCCTATCAAGATATATGCACATGACACAAGGAAAGAGAGAGTGGGAATTCAGTCGACGACCTGTGGTTTATGTGTCTCTATGCAAAAATCTATGCACCAAAGTATCCAAACCCTATTCTTCAGTATCTAAAAATCATAATTGCAATTTGAAAAGTTATGACTCAATGAATAAAAATAATAGTCAAATTCTTATGGCACAACTAACATAAGAATATCATCAGGATACGTTGCAAGTATAATAATTGACTATGCAAGTACAAGTGTAATAAATTGATTTTTGTCGTGATCTTGCAAGGCAAACCTACTGAGAATTCACGTGATTTAGGTGACATTTGATTTTGTTGGCAAGCATATAACGAGTGAATCATTTGATCAATAACATATGCCAATAGGACATATTTGTCTCTTTTCCACATGATTTACAAGTGTTTGACAAGCTGGTCACAACATCCTTTTAGTTTCATATACAAGTGTTCATTCACAATGGTATACTGAGCAATCATTAAGTACATACAATTCTCACTTAATTTGTATTCACATGTAAAGAGTAACAATTCAATCTCATATACATGTAACAGAACATAATCATATTATAAAATTATCACACATACACATTAGAATCTAATTATGGTTTTTACTCACCTTGTGATGTGATTAACCTTTATGGTAGGTTTGGTTCTCTCTCTAGGGCTTCCTCAAAAGTGTTGAGATCCTAACATTTGATACATACATGGTTATAAGTATGTCAAGATGATTTTGAATGCTTGGTATGCAACTATGGCATAATCCATGTCAAGACCTAGTGTTTATACATATTTTCCTTATATGGCAGCCTGACCTTACTACACTCTCATAGTAATAACTCTCGATATACTCATTTAAATGAATTGATTCTTTTTTAAAATAAATTATACACATAATGATAAAACATATTTAAATTTCAAATTAATATAATACACATAGAAAATGTCATAAATTTTTGAATTTTGCCCTATTTCAATGTCATCTCAGCTTGAGTGGGTCTTACAATTTTAGGTATATCTCAAATTGTACAAATCCAATTGCAAAAATGATGTACCAGAAGTTAGAAAACACATAAGGTAACATGTTTTACTTATTATCTAATTCAGTCCATAAAGTCACCAAAATAAATGACCAATCTCAGGTTGAGCAAGTTTTCAACATGTTGACAACCAGTCATAATGGAGGGGCAATATCTCAAATGTCCCAAATGCAATGGTGCAAGTGTCATCGTCATGCTTATCTATTTCACATATCTAAATGATCATTTTTCCAATGCTTGTATTCATGTGGGATTGCAAATCATTTATGTAATGAATAGGTTCATGTGAGAATGCTAATGAATGTGGATAAAGATGTTACATGTAGGGCATTGATGAGCTTGAACACATGGTTAGGAAAGTAATGGCTTTCAAAACTAGGGGGGTTTTCAACATATACTTCCTCATCAATATAACCATTATGGAAAGCACTTTTGACATCCATTTGATATAACTTAAAATTCACATGAGATGCAAGTGCAAGCGAAATCTTAATAGCTTCAAGTTTGGCTACTGGTTCAAAGGTCTCACTAAAGTCGTTTCCCTCTTCTTGATTATAGTTGTTGGCTACTAACTAAACCTTATTTCTAACAATAGGTACATGTTTATCAAGCTTATTTCTAGAGACCCATTTTGTTTTAATAATGGAATGATTATGAGGTCTTGGAACTAAAGTCTGCATTTTGTTCCTCTTAAATTGATTCAATTCATCTTGCATAGCAAGTACCCAATGTTCATCTTTAATGGCCTCATCTACGGCCTTAGGCTCAATATAGGAAACTAAAGCAATATTGGTACATGCATTTCTAAAAGATAATATAGTTATTACTCGACTTAATGGATCATCAATGATGAAATCTCTTGGATGATCTTTCTTGAAAACTCAGTCCCTTTCTTGCTAAGTTTGCTCTTCATACGTAGTAGGAAGAGGTGGATCTATATTTCCTTCACTCTTCATTTCTTGTGGCTTGTCCACATTCTTTCCTTTTTTTCCAATGTTTAGCTCACTCATTAGACTTGCAAGATCATCAATATGTTCTTCTATTCTTGAAGAAGTGGGGTTAGATTCATCAAATACAACATGCAAAGATTGCTCTATAATAAGGGTTCTCTTATTGAAGACTCTATACCCTTTGCTGGTAGTAGAGTATCCAAAGAAAATTCCTTCACTGAATTTGGAGTCAAATTTACTAAGGTTGTATTTAGTGTTTAGAATAAAACACTTACTCTAAAGTATGCAGTCTTGGGCTTTCTATTATTCCACAACTTATAGGGAGTTTTCTTCAACAAAGGTCTCAATAAGACTTTATTTAAGACATTGTATGAAGTGTTAATAGCTTCAGTCCAAAATTACTTAAGAAGATTATACTCATTTAACATGGTCCTAGCCATTTCTTGAAGGGTTATGTTCTTCCTTTCTAGCACACTATTTTGTTGTGGTGTTTTAGGAGTTGAGAAGTTGTGTGAGATACAATACTCATCACAAAACCTATACTACTTAGCATTCTCAAACTCTCCTCCATGGTCACTTCTAATAGAAGAGATTTTCAAATCCTTTTGGTTTTGAATTATCTTGGCGAAGGTCTTAAAAGCATCAAAACAAAAGCCCTTGAAAGGGAAGAACAATACCCAAGTACACCTAGAGTAATCATCTACTATGACGAATGCATTATGCAAGCCTCCCAAGCTAGATACTCTAATGGGTCCAAACAGATCCATGTGAAGCAAGTGCAAAGGTCTAGAAGAATTTACCTTCTTTTTTGCTTTGAATAAAGTTTTAACTTATTTTCCTTTTGACATGCTTCATAAACTCCTTTTGCAAACTTGATTTCAGGTAGACATTCAAACAAGTTTCTTCTTTTTAGCTTATTAAAGAGCTCCATGCTAGTATATCCTAGCCTCTTATGCCAAGTTTTGCCTTTATCCACTATAGGGACTAAAAACTTTGCACTATGGTCAACGACATAAATATTATGAATTCTCCTACTAATGAACAAAATTTTATTGTCGCTCATCCTTGATACATAACATGCTTGTGGTTCAAACATAACTCTAAGGCCTTTGCCATAAAACTAGATTACACTTAGTAGATTGTGTTTGAATCCATCAACAAGCAATACTTTATCAATGTTAGGTATGTTAACATCCTTACCAACTTTACCTATTCCAATGATTTTGGGTTTTCCATTATCTTCGAAAGACATGCTTCCAAGTCCTTCAGTCTTTTCTAATTAAGTGAAAATTTTCCTTTCTCCTGTTATGTGCTTTGAATCTCTATTATCAAAATGTCACTCTTGTTTTCCAACTGGGGATTTTAAGCACTTCTATAAAATAAAAAGAATTAAGTCTTAGGTCCTAGAGGTTAGCTCTTGCAATTTGCTCATCAGGCCTTTTAGAATGGCAATGATAGGCAATGTGGCCATAAATACCACTGTAAAAATAGTTACCATTAAAGTGAGCTATTATCCTATTTCTAGGTGGAGCATGCACAAATTGTCAAATTATGTGGTGTTCTAATGTCCATAGTATCAGATAGAGATGCACGATTTATATCTTAATTTTGGGTCAGTTTGCAACAGGCTTTAGGTACCAAGTTATGTTTCAATACTACTTTTCATCCTCAGATAGATGGGCAATCATAAAGGACAATTCAAACACTTGAAGACATACTTCGAGCTTGTGTCATAAAGTTCAAAGGTGCATGAGATAAATATATTGTCTTGATTGAATTGGCTTATAATAATCGTTACTATATCAATACAAAGATGGCACCATATGAAGCACTATATGGAAGAAAATGTCGAAGTCTTATCTATTGGGAAGAAGAAGGGATGCATGTTTTAGAAGGGTCAGAACTAGTGCAAGACACTGTGGACAAGGTGAAGATAATCAAGAGCAAAATTAAAGTAGCACAAGACAGGCAAAAGAGCTATATAGACCAATATAGAAGAGAAATGGAATATGAGGTGGGAGACAAAGTGTTTCTTCAAGTTTCACTATGGAAAGGAATAATTTGTTTTGGCAAGAAGGAGAAACTGAGTCCTCATATGACCATATGAGATCTTAGAAAAAATCATTCCATTGGCTTATAGGCTAGCACTACCACTATAGATGGCTTAAATTCACGATGTATGTGAGTATGCTTAAAAAGTATCGGTCTGATCCTACACATATACTTAGGGATCCAACAAAAACAATTACAGATGATGTAAGTTACATTGAAGAGCCAGTGAAAATCATTGGTTATAAGACAAAACAGTTATGAAATCAAGAAATCCCTTTGGTTAAGGTGTTATGGAGAAACCACTCAAAAGAAGAGGCTACATGGGAAATCGAAGAGAACATTAAATGACAATATCCATATTTGTTTATAGGTATTGATTTTCAAAGATGAAATTCTTCATAAGAGGGGAAGAAATGTAACATCCCTAATCACATTCATTATCATTCTCAAATGAACATGTTCATTGTATAAATGATTTGCAATCCCATATAAACACAAGCATTGGATAAATAATCATTTAGATATGTGAAATGATAAGCACGACGATAACACTTGTACTATTGCATTTAGGACATTTGATATAATGCCCCTTCAATATAACTGATTGTTAACATGTTGAAAACCTGCTCACCCTGAGATTAGTCATTTGTTTTTAGTAAAACATGAAAAATGTTCCTCTATGTGTTTTGTAACTTCTAGAACATTATTTTTGCAATTCAATTTGTACAATTTGAGATATACCTAAGATTGTAAGACCTACTCAGACTAAGATGACATTAAAACAGAGCAAAATTATAAAATTTACCACATTTTCTATGTGTCTTATATTGATATGAAATTTGAATATTTTGTATCATTCTATGTCTAGCTTATTTGAAAAAAAAAAAAGAATCAAGTCATTTGGATAAGTATATCAAGAGTTATTACTGTGAGAGTATAGTAAAGTCAGGTTGCCATATAAGGAAAATATGCATAAACACTAGGTCCTTGCATGGATCATGCCATAGTTGCATACCAATCATTCATAATCATTTTGACATACTTATAACCATGTATGTATTAAATGTTAAGATCTCAACACTTTGAGGAAGCCCTATAGATAGAACCAAACCTACTATAAAGGTTGGTCACGTCAAAAGGTGAGTAAAAACCATAATTAGATTCTAATGTGTATGTATAATAATTTTATAATATGATTATGTTCTATTACATGTATATGAGATTGAATTGTTACACTTTATAAATGAATACAAATTAAGTGAAAATTATATGCTTTTAATGACTACTTGGCATACTATTGTGAATGGACACTTACATATAGAACTAAAAGGATGTTGCGACTGGCTTGTCAAACACTTGCAAATCACATAGAAAAGGGATAAACATGTCCTATTGGCACATGTTATTGATCAAATGATTCACTTGTTATACGCTGGCTAACAAAAAAATCAAATGTCACTCGAATCATATGAATTCCTGGGAGTAGTGTTTGCCTTGTAAAGTCACCATAAAAATCAATCTATTACACTTGCATTTGCATAGTCAATTGTTATAGTTGTAATTTATCCTGATGATATTCTTATGTTGGTTGTGCCATAAGAATCTAATTATTGTTTTTATTTATTGAGTCGCGACTCACCAAATTGCAATTATATTTTTTATTAACTGAAACATAGGGTTTGGATACTTTGGTGCATAAGTTTTGCATAGAGATGCATGGACCACAGGTTGTCGGCTAAATTCTAACTCTCTCTCTCCTTATGTGATGTACATATATCTAGATAGGAACCAGTTTATGGTCACTAGCCTTGAACATTAGTTAACATATATGTACATTAAATATATATTAGAATATGTATGTATGATGAATAAACCTTTACACATATGTAATTTTGGACATGAATGCCATGATTTGTAATTGAAAATGGTCGTTACACTATATGGCTTAAAGCAAGCTTCAAGAGCTTGGTATGAGAGGTTGAGCAACTTTCTTATAAAAAAATGTTTTTCCAAAGGTTTGGTAGACACAACACTATTCTTTAAAGAGAAGAATGGAGACCTATTATTACTATAAATATATGTAGATGATATCATATTTAAAGCTACCAATGTTTGCTTATGTTAAGATTTCTCCAAAGTTATTTGAGATGAACATGATGGGAGAACTCAAATTCTTCCTTGGATTACAAATCAAGCAAGGAAAGGAACGAATCTTCATTAACCAAGCTAAATATACAAAGGAACTAATCAAAAGATTTGGCATGGAAAATAACAAATCGTGCAAAACTCCAATGAGCACAAACATCAAGCTAAGCATGAATGAACATCGTAAGGTTGTGGATCAAAAGTTGCATAGAGGTATGATTGGTAGTCTACTATATCTAATAGCCTCTAGGCCTTTATTATGTTCAGTGTTTGTTTATGCGCTAGATATCAGTCTAATCTTAAGGAGTCTCATTTACATGTTGTGAAACACATACTCAAATACTTTGTTTATACTCTCAACTTAGGACTTTGATATCCTAAGATTTCTTTATTTGAATTGAATGCATTCTTTGATGCTAATTTTTCTGGTTGTACCTTAGATAGAAAGAGTACATTAGGCACATGATAATTACTTAGCCAATGCTTAGTGTCTTAGAGTAGAAAAAAGTAAAATTCAATTGTTTTTTAACTACTAAAGCTGAGTAAGTGGCAGTTAGCCTTTGTTATGCTTAAATGCTATGGATGAAGCAATAACTTCTTGATTATAAAGTTGTTGTAAATCAAGTCGCCATTAAGTGTGACAACACTAGTGCCATCAATTTGTATAAGAATCCCATACTGCAGTCTAGGAGCAAGCATATAGACATTAGACATCATTTTCTTAGGGATCATGCTAATAATGGAGATATTGTATTAGAATTTGTAGATATTAACCATCAATTGGAAGATATTTTCACTAAACCTCTTTATGATGAAAGGATGCAATTCATCAAAAGAGAACTTGGTATGATTAATCGGAATACTTTGGATTAACTTCAACAGGTTCTTCTTCAGCTTTGTCAATATATATATGGTTATTATTAATTAACACTTGATATGCTGCTTGAATTGATTACCATTAAAGTCTTTAGACTCAATAGGCTAAAGATTTAATTGTGTATAATCTTAATCAAAATGTCCAAATATTAATTGAATTCATGACTATATTATTAAGTTCGATTAATAATATTCATCAGCTAAGTTTTTAAATTGGTTGCATCTTTGAAAAATGTGTTTTAAACTTAGTGTTGTTCTGAAAAACATGGCCAATAACCTTTGCATGTTTCCCAATGACTATTGTGTGATAAGTAAGTCCATTATTTTGTTTTTATTAGTCCCCACGATCGTTGTGTATTTTTAATGACTAATATTCTCCACCCAATGGTTGTTGCGAGCAGCCACCATCATGGGATGAAGAATACTTGCATGAGCAAGCTAATGGCCATGTCCAACAACCATTGTTCAAATCACAATAGCTGTTGAACACTCCTAATGGTCATAATTTAAATTAATGAGCTCATTGCACTTCTATTTAAACCCTCTCTAATCCTAAAGTCAATGTATTTTTTGCTTTACTATGTTTTCAACTCTTTCTCTCTTTATCAAATTATTGGTATTTCTTTTGCATACTCATTTGCATCAAACTTAAACACCCAATCAATGGCACCCAAACTAGACCTAGCCAAAAGGTACAAGCAACTAGCCATAAAAAACCTCAACCCTACTACTCCAGCTTCCAAACTAAGGAGAATCTAGCCTTCATGATTTCCCATCAAAAGAAACGAACTGTAGAACCATCCTCAACACAACAATTATCCAAGAAATCAAAAGTTTTTTCAGAACCCAGAGGGAAAGGAAAAGTATCAAAAACAGAGCATACTCATCCTCTGCTCAAATAGTTCCATCTTAAAATTGCAAAAGAGAATGATTTGGTTTTAAAGCTATTAGAGAGATACCTAGGAGGTTGAAAGTTTCTTGAGTTGAGTGATCTTTAAAGATATGGGATAGCTAAAAGGGTGGAAGAGCTTATGGTGGGAATTATATGGGAGTTATTTTGTCACATCAAGTAGCCCTCCTATGTAAAACTTATGGTGGATTTGCTCACCACTTTGGAAGTGTTGGGTAGTGACTATGATGTATATGCCAAGGAAGGCTCAATAAAATTAAGATTATTTTGGAAGAATTACACCCTTAGACCCAACAATTTTGCAAAGTGCTTTGATGCTACGACTTTAGGGATAACAAACCCTCTTCCTACATTCAAGGCTGATATAAATCAATTTTGGAAGCCTATCACTAATGGGAAAAACAATTACAATAGCAAGGCATAAAGCCTTAAGAATAACCCATCGATTCATCACATGGAATATAAATGGGAGGGCTCAGTCAAATGACAATTGTATAATTATTGATTGTTCTATCTATGGTGCATGAAGAACAAACAAAAAATCAACACCCCATTATTCTTGACGCTAAAGATAGATGGATAGGTGGACAAAGCTAATGAGTTTGTGATGGGTCACTACCTCATTAAAATTGCCAAGTATGTAAAAGTCATTCCCCAAATAGAGGATGAACTAGAAGAAAAAACCATTGCATTGGAAAAGTTGTCACACAATGAATCTATAAGTGAGAGATGCTTCTCAACATGGGAATCTTGTAAATATTCGATTTAGGTCTAATCAAAAGACTCCAGAAGAAGGGGAAATTTCTCAATAAGAAGAGGAGAATGAGGACATTGAGGAAGCAATATGAATAGGGGTTACAGTAGCAAAAGAGATTGGAACAAGTGCTCCTGCTCCTCCTACATCTAGTCCATCTCTCATTATCTTTGAGAGAAAGGTTCTTAAGCAACTGGAGACCATTTCCATTGTAGTACAAAGGCTTGAATCTTCTATTATCTCCTAACACCAAGAAGTGTAAAAGCTTCAAAAGGACATGAAGGACATCAACCAAACTTTGGATTGGATAATGGAATGGTTGAACTTGCAACTAAGGACTCCAAGTACTCCAACTGAACCAAATGCAGTAGATGAGCCCAAGGATAAACCTTAAAACCATTCCTAAGACCCTTAGCTCAAACCAATTTTTCCTAACTCCCTCATATTACATATTTACTTTATTTCATTTGTCTTTGTCTTCTTTCTCAAAAACAACTAATGTAATCGATAATAGTTCTAATGCAATAATATGTTAACTTTTTCTATTTATACTATTATTTGATTCCATTTCCTTTGTTATTAATGTTCTTATCTTTTTCTTTTTAATAATGCAAAAAGGGAGAGAAGGTAAATGGTATGTGAAGTTAAATGAGAACGATGATATACCAAAGGTAAAGGAAAAGGTAAATGATATGTAAAAGGTAAGTAATAAAGTATATGCATGATAATGACTTGACATGTAAAACGAAGTGTATACGTGAATTTATTATGGAAAATAACTTGACATGAGAACTTGCTATAACATACAATATGAAACTAAAGGGGAGCAACATGAACAGATTGTTATAACTAAGTGGTAAATCATATTGGTTGATATTTTGATACACTTAAGGATAAGTTAGAATCTGATTAACTCCATCATATGATGTACATTTTTCATTTTTACAAGGCTGATTAACTTCAATAAATTATTTATCATCATCAAAACCTAACTTAGGATTATGGTGAACCAAGCTTCTTTTATGAAACAAAAGGGGAGCAACATGAACATAATGTTATAACTAAGTGGTAAATCATACTCTTGATATTTTGATACACCTAAGGATAAGTTAGAATCTGATTAACTCCATCATATGATGTACATTTTTCATTTTTACAAGGCTGATTAACTTTGATAAATTGTTTGTCATCATCAAAAAGTGAGAGAATGTTGAACCCAGTTTAGGATTATGGTGAACCAAACTTGTTTTGATGATTACAAACACATTTAAAAGCTAATCATTGCCAAAGTGTTTATGTAAAATCTTACAGGTGCATTAATTTATTGAACAAATATGTTTGGAGAAAGAGTTATGGTGAAAACTCTAAGTATTCAACTCCAATAAGTGTTATCATATTTCAACAGGCGTTGTGACTTAGGCAAAGATGTTGAAGGATCTTAACAGGCATTGAAATGACACTTAAGTATGATTAAAGCCTTCTAGACCTCTCAACTAGCACTTTTCTCAAACACAATAGGCATCGGATGACTTAATCACTTGAGCTATATAATCTTCTTTGCAACGAGCATAGATCTAGACATCTCAATAGGTGTTGTATTTTCACAACAAGCATTAGACCAAGTGACTTGATTTGACCAAAATTCTCAAGATCTCAACATGGATATTAGAGTTTACCAATAGACATTCGAGAAATTCCCAGGCAGAGCTAAGATCTTTGGACCCTCTAATAAGACACTCTCAAAAATGCAATAGGCATTAAGATAACTTTCAATAGGCATTGGAAGTTCACCAAAAGTTGTTGAAGTACTATTGAAAATCTTGAAAAATAAAGCATCATGTTCAAATCGTATTGGAAACTTACAACAATCATTATTTATATCTCAATAAGAGTTGAAGTTAAACTTCAACAAGCATTGTGAATTGGCAACAGTCGTTGAAGAGTTATTGAATAAACAATTAAGAAAGTTAGAAAAAGAGCATTTAGGCAAATCTCTCTCTAACAATAAATTCTAATGGGTGTTTCGATAGTACCAATGACCATTGAAATTGTATTTTGTTTGAAAATTACCCAGATGATGGCTGAACAATAGGCATGGAGAATGTCCAATAAGCGTTAAGTGTTTACTTTAGTAACATGAAGTGATAGCCTTTTATCTAATGGCTAGTTCTGTGTCTTTGCCTACAAAAAGACCCTCTCACAACGCAAATAAAAAATAGAAAATGTTTAAAAGCTAAGTATTTTTATAGTGAAAGCTATCTTTAAATAAAAAGGGGTGAAACAATAGTGATCTTGCTTAGAAGAGAATATCACTATTAAAGCTTGTAAGAGTTATTTTTAAAATGGAGTTTGAAGAAAAAGCTTTCAAACTTCTCTTAAAACTCTTAGCCAAATCAAGCATACCATGTGAGTGTTTTCTAAATTTTTTATTGCTTGAGTGTGAATTTTTTTTTCTTAACTTTCCAAGTTGTAATTTTGTTTGAGAAAATCTTTGGTTAGAAGATCTAAAATCGTACTTTGTGAAAGGTTTAAGGTAATACCTATAAACTACTTTGGGAAAATGGTCTTAGCAGCACCCGTAAGTCTACTTGTAATGGCTCAGTCGTACCTGAAAACTACTGTTGTAAAGATAGTTGATAGCACCTATAACTTATGTAGATAATGAAAGGCTCTAATGGGAATACTAGAGGAAAAGATGCAAGCAAATTGTGTTCAACCTCTATAAACTGGTTGTCTTATTTTTGCACTTGCTCTTATTTATTTTTACTTGTTATTGCCCTACTCAAGCCCCTTCTAGGGTACTAAAGGACAATAGTAACATTACCTTTGCTACAAGGAGTTCATAATTCATATCGACCATAAGTCCTTGAAGTACCTTAAGCAATAAGGCAAGTTAAGCAAGAGGCTTACAAAATGGGTTGAATTCATTGAATCCTTTTCATATATCATCAAATGCAAGCAAGGTAAGGAATATGTAATGATCAATGCACTATCAAGAAGGTATGCCTTGATCTCTAAACTTGATGTAAAATTATTAGGTTTTTAGTATATTAAAGATCTATATTCTAATGATAATGATTTTGCTAATTTTTATGGGGCATGTGAGAAGGGAGTTTTGACAAATTTTACAAATTTAAAGGTTTATTATTTTAAGAAAATAAATTATATGTGCCACAATGTTCTTGAAGAGAATTACTTATTAGAAAGGCACATAATGGAGGTTTAATGGGGCATTTTAGGATAAATAAAACTCCAAATGTGTTAAGTGACCATTTTTATGAGCTGCATATGAAAAATAGATCTTGAAAGAGCTTATGAAAAGTGCATAACTTATAAGCAAGCTAAATCTAAGTCAATACGTCATGGTTTGTATATGCCTCTTCCCATCGCTAATGAGCCTTAGGTAGACATTTTTATGGACTTTATGTTGGGATTACCTATGACTGAGGGGGAGAGACTCTATTTTTATTATTGTTGATAGGTTTAGTAAGATGGTGCATTACATTCCATGTCACAAGACTAATGATGTAGCACATGTTGTAGAGTTATTCTTCAAAGAGATTATGAGATTACATGGAATTCCAAGGACAATAATGAGTGATAGAGACATGAAGGTGCTTAGCACTTTTGGAAGATAGTTGGGTAATAGATTGTTGTACTCAACCACTTGTTACCCATAAATAGATGGATGAACAGAGGTGGTAAATTGAACTTTGCTAACATTTTTAAGGGCCATTATACAAAAAAATATAAAGAATTGAGAGGAATGTTTGCCACATGTGGAGTGTGCATATAATCAAAGTGTGCATGCTACAATAAACCATTAATCATTTAAAGTTGTTTACAAGTTCAATCCAAAAACTCTTATGGATTTGCTACCTTTTCCTTTGAAGAAAGAAAATTTGGATGGTAAACAAAAAGCCAAATTTATTAGAGCCTTGCATGAAAGGGTGCACACACAAATCAAAAGGAAGACTCTAACATAACAAAGGAAGAAAGCAAGTTGTTTTTGAGCTAAGTGATTGAGTTCGGGTACACTTGAGGAAGGAGAGATTTCTAAGTCAAAGGAAGTCTAAGCTATTGCCAATAAGAGAGGGAGCATTTGGAGTCTTACATAGAATTAATGACAATGCCTATAAGCTAAAATTATTAAGTGAGTATGGCAATGTTAATGCAACATTCAATGTTTTTTATCTTTCTTTATTTGATGTAGGTGATGAAGGAGTTAATTCGAGGATGAGTTTTTTTGAAAAAATGATGGATTGATATGAATCGGCAAGTTAAAGATCTACTAATAATACATGAAGGACCAATGATAAGGTCTATGGCTACAAGGATGAAAAAGGCCTTAACCTTTTTAATGGACCAGATTTGGAAGAACTAAGATAGTCAAGATTGGTCTAAGGAATTAAAAATGCAAAAGGAGCCTAAATGGGTCATGATTCAAGCAAGCCCAAATCATGAAGACAAGAGTCCAACATGTGATGTGTTTTAGCTCATTTTAATGAAAAGCTAATTAGCCATAATAAGTTTCATGGGCTCATTTTGTGTTAATTTGGATTTAGTTGTTTTAGGTTTTTAATTTGAACATTTATTCTATTTTAGCCCATTAGAAATATATTTTATTATATTTTATTTAATTATATATTTAAAAGTTATAAAAGAGATAATGGGGAGTTAATACATTCAATGCATTAATGTGATAGCTAGGATTTTATTTGAAACATAATAGGGTTTAATTAGCATAAATATATGTAAGTGCTAGAATAAGATCCTATGTAACCAAGTGTAGGTTTGTAATGTGAGCTTGGCTTGACATCTATATAAGCTTAGCTCATCCTTTTGTAATGCAGAAGTTGAAGATAATAGAAATACAAGCTCTTTTGTGAGTGCCCATAATCATGTTCCTAATGCAATTTAATTAATCACATCAAGATATCACCATAATCAATATCAAAAGGGTATAAAGGATCATGCATCATGGCAAAGGGAAAATATACATATCCATTATCCACATATCAATCTCAAAGGTAGAAGGGTCATGCATCATGACAAAGGGAAAACATGTATATCCATTATCCATATATCAATCTCAAAGAGAGGGGGTCATGCATCATGGCAAAGGGAGATCAAGCACAGTTAATCGTTCCATTAGGCCATTTCTTATGGTCATCAAGGCCATTTCTTATGGTCAAACTCACATATGCACTTATACTTAAGAAAGCACACAAGTTAGCAATTATCATAAAGGCAACCTCAAAATAAGCAAAACAAGATTCATGCCAAAAATCTTACTACCTGTCCAAATTAAGGACTATAAGTATATTTCTAAAGTCAAGGAATACAATTATATTTCTAAGTACCATATCAAGAACATCCCAACATCACATGAACCATATAATAAGATTAAAGAAATAAGCAACTACAAATATGAGTCACATAATGTGAGAAATCATAAAAATAAAATTCAATGGCACATTGGAGGATATTAAAGGCTTAATACAAAGTCATAAAAAAGGGATCCCAGGGTTGTTAAGCCCTCCTCCTTATTGTGCTCCCAAATAGATTAGTATCCATAGCCATGTCCAACCATTAGGGGTTAGTATACCATAGTAGGGCTCTCAAGGTCCTAGGAATGTTAAATTCCTCACTTGATCATGGCTAAGATGGAATCAAAAAAAGTAACATAAGTGTTTAATGATGGGTTAAACTATAAAAAACCATTTTCATTTATTAAGATGATATTCATGTCCAAGTATCCATATGTATAAGGGTTATTATATAAGTCATACATAGCCAAATAGGCCTTTAATGTACACATATATTAACCCATTTAATGTTGGTAACCATAAATTGATACATGTCTAGGTATATGTACTTGAAACAAAGAGAGAGAGAGAGAGTTAGAATTTAGCCGATGACATATGCTCCATGTGTCTATATAAAAAACTTTAAGCTTCAAAGTACCTAAACCTTACGCTTTACTATCTTAAAAACATAATTATGATTTAGTGAGTCATGACTTAATAAATAAAAATAATAATTACATTCTTATGGCACAACCAACAATCAAATATCATTAGGATGCATTATAAGTATATGAATTGACAATACAAGTGCAAAGGCAATAGATTGATTTTTTCATGACCTTACATGGCAAACACTACTCTCGAGAATTCATGTGATTTAAGTGACATTTGATTTTATAGGCCAGCATATAACATGTGATTCATTTTATCAATAACATGTGCCATAACAGGACATAATAATCCTTATTCCAAGTGTTTTACAAGTTTTTGACAAGTCAATCACAACATCATTTTAGTTCCATATGCAAGTGTTCAATCACAATGGTATACCAAGTAATCATTAAGATCATATAATTCTCACTTGACTTATATTCACATGTATAATGTCACAATTGAATCACATATACATGTAATGGAATGCAAACATATCATAAAATCATTGCACATACATACTAGAATCTAATTATAGCTTTTACTCACTTTGATGAAACCAACCTCTATGGTAGGTTTGAACGTCTTTCTTGGGCTTTATCAATGTGTTGAGATCCTAACATTTGATACATATATCATTATGAAATGTCAAAATGAGTTTGTATAAATGATATGCAAATATGGTCATGTTTTATGCAAGTGTGTTAAGTACTTAAGCTTATTATTCTTATATGGCAAATTGTCATTGTCGCACTATCACAGCAATACATATATATATATATATATATATATATATATATATATATATA
>CATIWR010054565.1:0-10936 GCA_949677035.1 Omphalea diandra | reverse complement strand
TTTTTTTTTTATCATCAATATCATTAATTATAAATGTAATATGTCTTTTTATTTAATCGAATGACAGTCTCTTCTTAAAAAAAATAAAATATAAAAGATAAACTAAAGTAAATTATTAAAGATATGATTTGCTAGTAAAACTTGTTAAGTTCAATTCAATTTAGACAATTAACATCAAACTAATATTAACAATTGCATAAAAAAGTATTGTCTTCAATATAGGCAACAATGTTCAATGATATAGTTGAATAATTCAAGAATTGTTTTGAGAAAGGAAAAAACACACACCATTTCTAGAGGTGTGGTAAAAAATGTTAATATATGATATATATTAATGTGAATAAAAAATAGAGTTATTTTTGACTCATTTCACATTTGTTATAGTAATACTTTATAATTGAGTTCTATAGTTTTTATGAAGTTGAGAATAAGGTAAAAGACTTACAATTTTTTGGTATTAAATTTTTATACTTTTTTTAATTTTATCTTGTATCTTGTATAGAATAAATTATTATATTTTATATATTTTTTAGATATTTTTGGTGTAGTTTTTAATGTTAAAATTTCAATTAATATTTTAAGAGAAGAGAGACTATTGAAAAAAAAAAGAAATTATAATAGTTAGGTCCAAGTGTGAATTTAGTTGAATTTTTTATTTAATAATATGTACTTTTATATTTGAATATTTTATAAATATATATTTAAAAGAATGTAAGTAATTTTATAGGGAGATGTAGTAGAAAGATAAAAGAATATTAGTTGAAGAAGAGATGAAGAACCATCCAATTATAGATTAAATATTTATATATATTTGTTAGATTAAATCTTGTATAGTTATTGTTTTAAACTCTAATAGTATCATTTATTTATAAAATAATGAAAGTATAAGAAATTTATATTAATGCGATCTATAAAAATTACTTCTCTTATTAAGATTATACATTAATTTTTTAAATATATTTATAAATAAAAATATTATTCTATTAGATATTTTAATTATTGTAGTGAATACATAGATTGATGATTGGTGGAGAAAACATCTTTTTATTTTTTGATGTTATTTTATTTAATTTTTTTGTTATCTTTTATAACTCTTATTTAGTTTTTAAGTTTGTGTTTGTTATCTTTTTGTCTTAAATTTATTTTACTTATTAATAAAAATTATGTTTATTAAAAAGTTTATTTTACATATGTTCTAAAAATTTTTAATTATTTATAACTTAAATGATTTATTCTCTTTATTTATATGAATAAAAAATTTAAAATTAACTTATTCATATGTCTAATAATTATTATAATCACATGTAATGCACGTGTAGCAGAAATTAATATTTTTTAAGTAAATTGAATATAAAAATCAAAATCACTTATCTTGATTCTAGTTTCAAAATACCTTTTTGCTAACTAAACGACCTCTTCGTAAATATGACAATATTGATGTTGAAATATTTTTCAAAAGTTTTAATTAGATTGGTCTTGATTGAATTTTAGTTCTATAATTAAAAATGATAAATAAATCAAATCAGGTGTATACACTTGTCAAATCATATTTCTAATATATTCCTATATATTAATTTTCCAATTTAAAAAAGAGAAACAAAGTTAAAAAAAATAAAGTTAAAAAAAACTTTACCAGAATAAAATTTTTTCTACAATAGTCATGGTTAATAGGAGGAGAGGACTCAATAATTAGTGACATGGGGCCATAACTCTTGTCAAAAGATCTCAAAATCTCATGGGATGTAATGCAGGGGAGGGTCGAACATGAGAGAAAAAGAATGGGAAAAAATTCCAATGTTTGATAACTTTATTTAATTTTAGTTATGCTATATTTTTCTCTAAAAAAATATTTAATTCATTTACATACAAAAATATTTAACATTCAAAATTACTTTATTGAAATAAAATTAAAAAAATAAAAATATTACTATCTTAAAATATTTTTTTTGTTTAAAAGAAACTAAGTTTTTATAATAATTATTTGAATTTCAATAATATTTATAAATATATTTTAAATAATATATTAAATTATACCATGTAGAGACGAGGATTGCTATCTCTCAAGTGATTTCTTGGAAAACATGTCAACTTACCAATTTGATGCTGATAAAAATAAGGAAAACTGTTATATCCCTATTACATGATCATAGATGTTCTTGAATAAATAGACAGCTAGCTATAGCTCACCAAAAAAATCTAGATCAAGTGCAACATATATATATTATCATGATTCATTTAGGTTAATAAAAATAGAGTTTACAGTTTTTGACACAATTTAAATTTGTTTAAAATAATTATGTTATGATTTGACTTGAAAATAAAAGAAATTTAAAATGATTTGAAAATTTTCGTGTTAAATTCAAATATAATATTATCTAATATAGATATGTCTAAATTGATTTCAATTATAACTTGATCTAAAGTAATTTATTGACCTGATTTAAATTATTTAAAAATAATTTTTAATTAGAAATTTTATAATTATGAATGCCCTAACTTGATTGTAAATCTAAAAAATGACTTGAAAATGATTCAAAATCTTTTCTGCACTTTGATACAACTTTATTCACATTCAATTTAAAATCATTTGATCTAATGTATTTGAAGTAAAAGTGATTTTGTGAATCCTAATACATACTGCAATTCTGCACATAAAATGACCATCTATAAGTAACAATTAAATTAATTGTATCATAATTAAGTGTTGGGATGAACAGTCAAGGAGAGGGCAATCACTGAAAAGAGAGGGAACTTCCTCAAAAGTCAACAAAAATTATGGCAGAAAAAGCAATAAGTTGATAAATCATGTGATGGAATGGAAGAGAAATTTTTTCAAGTTTAAAAAACGTTCATCAATTATAATTGTAGGGTAATCCTCAAAAGTGAAGAGAATAATTGTGGTTATTATTATTATTATCCAAAGAATAAAATTCTTATGCCAATCTATTTTCTTTGGGAATGAAGATGACTGTCATTGAGATCAGATAGAAATGTGAAATCAAATTTGATAGGATAAGTCTTCTGTATCAATGTAACATTTGTTGTTATTATAGAAGTTTCATAAGAAATAAAATAACTCTATATGTTTTTAATCATGATTCAGATAGATGAATATATAATAAATCCTTAAGAATACATATAGATAAAAGTAAAGTCTACATTTTTTTTAACACAATTTAAATCTATTTAAAATAAATATGTTGTGATTTGATTTGAATATGAAAAAAAAAACTAAAATGATTTGAAAATTTTAGTGTTTAATGTAAATATAGTCTGCTCTAATTTATAGATATGCCTAAATTGATTCAATCATAATTCAATCATAAATTATTTAAAGTTTTAAAAAAAATTTATAATTGTGAATAACTTAAGCCAATTGAAAATCTAAAATTGACTTGAAAGTGACTCAAAATCTTTTCTGCATTTTGATGCAACATACTTTATACTCAATTTAAAATCATCTGATTCCATCTATTTGAAGAAAAAGAGATTTTGTAAAAAGGTAAATGGGTAGCGAAATTTCATCACTTGATTGAGGTTGTTAATCCTAATACATACTGCAATTCACCATATAATAACCATCTATAAGTAACAATTAAATTAAATCATAATTAAGTGCTGGGATCATAAGTAATCAACGAGTGGACAATCACAGAAAAAGAGAGAACTTCTTATACGATGACTGCTGTGATTAGGGGCAGTCTGTGTCTTATGGTGTCTCATATCATATTGAAACATTTATATAATATAAAAATATTTAAATAAAATTCATTTAATTAATTATATAAAAAGTTTCTATCATAATACTAATTTGTTTATAAAGCAGATTATACGATTTGACTTATAATCTATTTATTTAATTATATTATAATAGACAAATATGTGTTTAATTTGAAAATATATAAAAATAAAAAATATTTAGTTTTTAATTAAAATACATTTACATATTTTAATAAACAGTAGATATTTTTTATATATAAATACATTTACTTAAACGTGTGTATTGTATCATATTATATTAATTTATTAACTCGATTATATAATTGTATTTATTGAAGATTTAGTGAATCAATCAATTTTGTCATATCATAAATAGATTGATTTATTTATAAATCAAATATGTTTATGTTAAATTTAAATCTATTTAATTAAGTGTCGTGTAACGTACTGTGTCAAAAATTGCCAACCTAGTTGTCACCAAAAATTATGAAAGAAAAAGCAATAAGTTGGTAAATAATATGATAAAAGAGAAAATTTTTTAAATTTAAAAAACGTGTATCATCAATTATTGTGGGATACCATGTTCATTATTTTATTATTATTATTATTAAAATGAAAAGAATAAAATTATTATGCCAATCTAGTACAAAAGAAAAATGTCTATTCCAAATCAAGAACATGCCTAGAAATAAAATCCACAAAAATTATAGATGGCTGGCTGAAGAACTTAGAGATAAAAAAAAAGAAAACTAATAAGAGAAGGGCTCTGCAACTTATCTGTCTCTGTTTTCCTCAAAGAGAAACTTGCCTTGTTATTGCCACATGTTAATTTCATATTAATTGAGATTCGATTTTGTAACTTTAGAATGGTAGAGAAAACTCAAATATAATTAGTTATTGTAGAAGAGCTAAGAAATTTACAATATTCAGCAAAAATATTTAATTTCATAGTAACTGAGCATGACAAATAAACCAGGGATCGGCAAATATTTGTTAAGGCTGATTTGTCTATAGGTTACATAGTTATGATCCTGTAAGTGCATTCTTGAGCATTTGAACTTTTCGCATTTATATTATTAAGTTTTTGTATTATAATTTATATATTAAAATTTTAATTATTATTTTTAATTAATTCTTCTGTTGACAGATGTTAAGAGCGTATATTATACACTTTGTGAAAAACAAGTAAATAATAAAAAAAATAAAATTTTAATGTAAAACTAAGTAAAATTCATTTTAAAATTTCTGAATTTTATATTATTATGTTAATGACTCTTTGTACTTTAATTTTATATATTAAATCCTCAAACTTTATTTTTTTTATTACATTAAGAATTTTGGTGATAAAACAAAGTGAAATTAAAAATAAATTCATAAATAATAGTTTAAAAATGAAAAAAATTACATTATTTTTTCACAATTAAAATACTGAAGTATAGAAAATATGTAAAACTAATTTTTTAATTTTAAAATTTTGTCTATTATGTAATTTTTTTTATAATGCAACTTTTCAATAATTTTTAAATTACATATAAAAAATTTAATATTAATTGAATTTATTTCAATCTCATTATTATGAGATATAATTTGGATGGTCTAAGTTAAGATATTCTAAAGATATACACATAATTTTAAAAAAGTGAAAATATAAAAATAAAATACTAAATACATCCTTAAGCACTTATAATTTTATATGTATATTTATACGATTGAGCCCCTCTTATATTTTATTTTATAAAAATAAATTTCAATTTATATATGGATTAAATACGTCCAATACTTATAAAATTAAAATTCAGTTATTGATTTCATGAATTTATCTCTTTATCTCTCTCTTATTGTATGAATTTATGAATCTTAATTTTATGTAATTATGTTTTTTAAATTAAAAAATATCTATAAAATCTTTTTTAATAAAATAAGTGACTTCAAAAAATTTTATTCCATATATGAAATATTTTTTTCATATTATCTATTAAAATTAAAATTTATGTCATATATAAATTAAAGTTAACTAATTAATATTAAAACAAATATATTATAATGGATCTAATAATAAACATAAAAATTAAAAAATTTATAATTATTTTAATATTAGTTATCATTCATAAATAATAAAAAAATAAAATTACTAAAAGTTCGAAGAAATGGAATAGTTATATAAGAAAATTCACACCAACTAAAATAAAATTCTAAAATAACGATGTTTCAAGGGGAAAAAAAAAAAACTTTTGCTTTATTTGGCTATATATATATATATATATATATATATATATATATATATATATATATATATATATATATTTTTTTTATTTATTTATTTATTTATATAAGAAGACGCTCAGGAAAGAGCGTAATTTAACATAATCCAAATGGAGCAGAGAAGGGGCAGGAGATTGGTTCTTTTTCCATTCCCATTGCAAGGCCACATTAATCCTATGCTTCAACTTGCAAACATTCTCCATTCCAAAGGCTTCTCCATCACCATAATCCACACCAACTTCAACTCTCCAGACCCATCAAAGTATCCCCACTTCACCTTCCATTTCATTCAAGAAAACCTTACTGAAACTGAGGCCTCAACAACAAATATCTTAGCTCTAGTTTCACTTCTTAACACCAAATGTCTTGCACCTTTTCAAGCTTGCTTAGCTAGTTTGTTATCAGATGTTTGTGAGGACCCTATTGCTTGCTTAATCTCAGATGTTATCTTTTTCTTCACACAAGCTGTCGCCAATAGCATTAGGCTCCCAAGAATTGTGTTGAGGACCGGTGGTGCTTCGTCTTTTCTTGTTTTTTCTGCCTTCCCATTTCTAAGGGAAAAAGGATACTTTCCCATAAAAGGTAGAGTCGTTCTTATAATGAAATTATTACTAAAGTATATTTATTCAGAATCTCTATTAACTTAATTAGGCCTTGTAAATTTTTGTATCAGAATCTGAACTAGAAAAACCGGTGGCAGAGTTTCCACCACTAAAAGTGAGGGACCTTCCTGTGATCAACACAAGCAACCCACAATTACTCTATGACTTAGTAGTCAGCATGATCAATGAAACTAAGGCAAGTTCAGGACTCATATGGAACACGTTTGAAGATCTTGAGCAGCCAGCAATAGCTTCCATTGGCCGCGAATTTCGCATCCCGGTATTCTCGGTAGGTCCATTTCACAAGTACCACTACTGCTCTCCTACTGCCTCCTCAAGTAGCTTGCTAACACAAGATCAAAGCTGCATTTCTTGGTTAGGCAAGCAAGCACCCAGATCAGTACTATATGTGAGCTTTGGTAGTATAGCTGCAATAAACGAAACTGAGTTTTTGGAGATAGCTTGGGGTCTAGCCAATAGCAAGCAGCCATTTTTGTGGGTGGTTAGACCTGGATTAGTCCAGGGCAAGGAATGGCTTGAACAACTCCTGCCCGCTGAGTTCCTAGAGGACTTAAATGGAAGAGGTCATCTAGTGAAATGGGCTCCTCAACTGCAAGTGCTAGCTCATCCTGCTGTTGGTGCATTTTGGACGCATAATGGGTGGAATTCAACACTGGAGAGTATATGTGAAGGGGTTCCTATGATATGTATGCCTTGTTTCATTGACCAAAGGGTCAATGCAAGGTATGTAAGCGAAGTGTGGAAAGTTGGGTTGCAGTTAGAAAGTGGATTTGATAAAGGAACGATAGAGAAGACCATAAAAAGATTGATGGTGGAGGAAGAAGGAGAAGAGATTAGGAACAGAATGTTGTGTTTGAAGGAGAAGTCAAATCTTTGTCTAAGCAAAGATGGGTCTTCATGCCAGTCTCTGGATAGCTTGGTTAATCATATTTTATCATTTGAGTCCTTCATTTTCCAGACTCAATAGCACCTCTCACTGGATGGATGGATAAAGTAGCTTGTTTTGTTTGGGCATTCAATAAGCCACACTAGTGGTCTAACCATATATGGTTTTTGTCTTTGGCATTCAATAAGCCACACTAGTGGTCTAAACATATATGGTTTTTGTCTTCTCTTCTGATTATGCATTTATTTTTTATCTTTTTTGGATTAATTATGTTGTAACTTTCAGACTTTACTGTTTTAGAGAAGATTTTAATATCACTAGAACAAAATTTGTGTTGTTTTATTCCAATTTTATTTTAATGACTTATCATTTTAAAATTTTTATTCATAATAATTGATGATAATTATTGAATTTGAAATTACATTTATGCTCTTTAGAATTAATAAAAAAAATAACATAAAAAAACGAAAAAGACAGCTCCAACTTGATTAGACTTGAAAGTAATGTTAATTTAATTGAGTTTTGAGTTTAAAATTTTCAAATAGTTTGATGAGTCACTATCAAAAATATAAGACTCAATAAACTTACAAATTTCATCAAATTTTTAATAATTTTGCATTTTATAATGTAAATATATTCACATAAATAATTAAGTCGAGTCTAGTGATTAATTTTAATTTCAAACTCAATTGAACTTTCATATTTAAATTTAAAATTATTAAAATATTTATATAAAGAAATAAATCAAGACTAAATATATAAATATTTTATCAAATTAAGTTAAAAAATTTAAAATAAAACTTATAAATAAACTTGGATAGTTTTTCTATAAATTAAGTTGAAATGTAGCATATTTTAACTCGACTTAATGACATCGTAAATGCATTGGCATCTTCTCATAATAAATGATGCCTACATCCAAAGATCCCTTTGGTTAGAGCTTGATAATATTAATATGATGCATGCGGTGAGCCATGATTTGTCAGGTAGACAACAGGTTAACTCCTGGGCAGTGGGACGACTTTGTTGTCAGCGTATAGAAAGGGTCACAGTTATTTGCACTTGCACTTTCTTGGAGCTTTTTGCATTTTTAGAAGAATATAAATAGTTAAAATTCTTAATAAAATTTATTTGCACTTCTTTTACACTGTGATTGGAAGGGAGAAAAATATGGGGGAGAGGAAAATTAGAGAGTAAAATAAAGGAGGATTGACATTTTCCACTGATTGGGAATGAGGGGAAAATATAGGAAGGAAAGAAAATAAGGGTTATTTTACCCTCTGCCAAATCTCTCCAAATTGGAGAGAAAATAAGTAAGAATGAAGGGATTATTATGAAAAGACCATCTTGCCCTTACACATTAAAAAAATTTACAGAGTCCCATAAAAATCTTTTCTTCCCTTTCGCGTGTTTCTCTCGGCAGACCAACCTCTACCTCATCGAGTTTCCCTTCTCTCCTCTCCCTCAATCGGCAGACACATCTCTCCCCTTCTCCCTTTTTTCAATCGGTCGACCCTGTGTTATGGCGAAACATCTAGCTTCCATTGGCCGATCTACACAGTCTGCTAGATCTACAAAGTGATAGAGGTAAGTTTGCTACCCTGTGTTGCTGTTTTGATTTTTTCCTCTGTTTTGGAGATCTACCCTGTGCTGTTTTGAATTTTTTTTTTTTAACCGTGATTGGATTTTTTTTTTTAAACCGTGATTGGATTTCATTTGGAGATCCAAAAAAAGTGTGTTTGAAAGGCAATAATTGTATTCTAAATCTAAAGAAGACAGATGAGTAGATGACAAGGTGTTTGTACTTTTCGAAGGACTGGTTTTCAATTGAAGTGGGTTAGGTTAACTTAGCAAATTATCAATTTGGGATGTGATTCTGATCTTTTGAGGAAGAAAGCTAAGTTTTAAATGGAATAATTCCTCCATGTGCACTTTATGTTCTCCTAGGGTTAGTCCAGGTGGCAAAGGAGTTCGCTTCTCTCCATGTTGACCAGGGTTTGACTCTAAGGGCCAGTACTCCGGATTTCATTAGGCTTGTACAAAATTTAGAAGTTCCTTTAATCGGTTTGCCTAGCCTGAACACAGGTATTTGCTGGCTGCTAAATTATGTTTTGTCATGAATTGAAAAATGAATGTAGTGCAATAAAAACCTTATGAGTTGTGAGTGGAAAACAACATGGTCTTGTACATGTGTGTGTGTGTGTGTGTGTGTTTATACTCCATTGCCCTTTTATACTTTTGAGTAAACTGATACATTACTTCAGGATTTTTGAAGGATTGTCTGATGATGACTTGCGAGAATCAGCCTATGAGTTATTGCTCACATCTATATTTTTTTCAGGGTCCTCTATTTCTTTCTCTCTCTTTGTGGCCCCATTTTATCTTTTGGGCTTGTGGGTGGGTAGAATCCTATATGCGTGGCATGATTGCATTTGTATATATCAATGTCTTTCACATTTGATGTCTAGTTGGTGCATTTCTTTCTCTCACTTGCTTTCTCATAGTCATCTCTTAATTTTTGTGTGTTAGGATTGATGCTTATTCAATTGAAGATAGAAAGAAAGAGAAGAGTTCCAAATTTTTGTCTGGATTGAAAAGTAAAAAGGATAAAATGTCTTCACAACCAGAGTCTTTAGGAAGACACCCAGAGGTTATGGACACACTCCGTGTTCAGATGCAGGCGAGCTATAAATCTGTATTTGTACTTTTTTTTTTAAAATGAAATTGTGGAACTATAAGATGATATAAATAGTGACATGAATACACATGCCCATCAATGTTACTGGTGCAATTTCCATGAATTTCTAAGAGAGAACAATGTTTATTTAGAGCCAGAATTATAATAATGATGTGTGTCTTAGGCTTTACTTGTTTTGCTGAAAATAAATCGATGAAAACTTTTTTTTTTGGATAAAATGGCATATTTTGTGTTTTTGGTTGCTTTGAAAATCAGTTGGAAATTCTATTGAAAATATTAATTTTTCTTTCAAAACATAGACAATGAACATGTTTGGGTCAATAAGAATTATTTTTATTTGTTATTGAATATAAAAAAAATACACAGAAGATTATAAATTGTTATTTTTGCTATGAATATGTTTATGTGGTTCTCTTATATGTTGCTTCCCTTCTAATGAGTTTGTTAAAGTTCAAAAAATATTTTAAAAAGGAGTCATTTTCCTTTGATGAGGAAAACATCTTATGTTGACCAATTTTTCTAAGCACTCTAGGTTCCGTAAATTGTGGAAGTAATTTTCTATGAAAGTTATTTTACATGAAACAAACCAAGTCTTATTATCATATGTCTTGTAAGACATTTAATGAGTTTTGTACACATCGACATATTAAATGAAAATATAACTGCGTCAATTTAGATATTATCTTGAAAATACCTCAGATTATGGTTGAAGACATGGAACATAAATTTAACCTTAAATCATTTGCA
>CATIWR010054531.1:0-32334 GCA_949677035.1 Omphalea diandra | reverse complement strand
TATATATATATATATATATAATGACGTTTGTCTGTATCTTCCATTCTCTTCTCCATCAGTTAAATATAAGATTGTTGCCGCCTCCAATTCTATTTGGTGTAAGAACTCAAATGAATTGCTCAGTTCAGCAACACAAAACTTGATTGAACTCATCTATCACAGCATGAGTTAAATTCAAGTTTATGGTCTTTTCCCTATTTTTGATAAGAAATAGTCAATGTTGTGTTGCAATTGCAATTTTATAGAATAGAAATGAATGGGCTTTTAGCAATTAAAAGAAAATATTTAATAAAATAGGAAAACTTGAGAAAAAATTTATCAGAGATTAAAAGGATGGATTTTGTCCCCTAATCAAACTAATGGAGAGAAGTCATGACAAGCCATCCGCTAATGTAACCAGCGGACCACAATGTTAAGTGACAATTTTTTAGAAATTTTTAAGAAAAAAATTATTATTTAATTTCTTAAATTTTATACAAATAATTAATTATTCTCTATCTTTCTTTAAAAGAAATTGTCAAATAATCTTTCACATGTGATTCTGTTTAACTTATTGATCATTATATTTAACTTTGTGTTAAACAAATATAAAAAATTATTTATTAGTTTATCATATTTGGCAATATTTATGAGTAAATCTTTTTTTTAGAATGTTATTATTTAATCTTTCACATTTACTTTTATTAAAAATATATTTTTCTATTTTTTCGGATTTTGCTATTAGTCAATTTTAAAAGTCAACCAAAAACATCGTAATAAAATCAAAATATTTTCTTTTTATCTTTCTGTTTTTAAATAATTTTAAAACTAAAACAAATAAAATTATTTTAATAAAAAGAAAATAAATTCATAACTTTTTAGACTAAATAGAATACTTTTTTGTATTTCTATTTATGCACATATATTAATTAGCTAAACGAATGAAGGATAGAAATTTCTCTATTTTTTATCCACTAGATTTTACTCCACATAAATACATGTGAGTTGTTAACGATAAAAATAATTTTGTTAGATGTGAGTGATTTAGTTAATGCAATATGCAAAATATAAAAAGAAAAAAGTAATAAAAAATAATTAATTAACAAAATTAAATGCGAAAAAGTTAAAAGATAAGATTTCAAAAAACAAGACACTCATCAATAAATATTGCCAAACTTAAGAAACTAATAAATAATTTTTCTATATTTATTTTAACAAAAATTAAATAGAAAAATCAATAAGTTTAATAAAAATAAATGTAGACGACCATTAATAATTTTTTTTTGAAAAAAAGAGGATCTGATTAGTTATTTATATAAAATTTAAGAGATTAAATAATAATTTTACCTTGAAAATTTTCTAAAACGAGTTCTTAGCATGCTATCCACCAGTTACATGGCTTGTCAAATTCTTTTTATGATCTGTCCGTTAACTACAAACAGACCTTTAAAAACAAAAAAAAAAAACCTTGGACAATTTTCCTCTCATAATGGTAAAAAAACACTTATTTTTGTTCATTTTCACTAATTTTATTTAATTCCTCCTTTTGAGGGAAAAAAAAAAAAAGCCCAGAAATAAACTGAAATCATGCTTGACACAATCATCCTATTCATAAAACAGAAAAAGTTGTATTAGTCTCCAGTTTCCAAAATGAAATCACGAGGGAATTCTCTGATTAATTCAGCACTTGCTCAAATCACCAAATATATAATAGAACAATTTCATGGGCCCAGCATTCAAGGGAAGCAATTGTCCATGGTCCTTGACAGCCTATGCATTTGGCCCAGCAGTTGAATCATGTCTACTCCAATCTTTTATTTTCAGGTACAAAACACAGGAGAAGAATATTGTAATGAGGATTTATCAATACTTCCAAGGAGCACAAACAAACATACCTCAGTGGTCCATGACTAGCTAGAGATGTCACGGGAAAGAATTAGCATATCTTTTTAGGTCCAAATCCAAATAAGTACTCCAGCAGCCAGTATATATAAGATAAAAAGAAGAAATAAAAGAGGGGAAAAAACAAGATGACCTTATGATACTTGCAAGATTTTCTTGAAATGTTGTCATGGAACTGTAAACTCAAGTTGCTTAATTCTACTCAGTGCTACAAGACCAAGACCAAGACCAAATCAATGCTTTTACCTGCCATCATTTGATTAGACAGATGGCATCTTCTGGATCAATAAACTATAGGCACAAGCAGGATCGCCTAGATGCATCCACCAAATAGTGTTTTGAGAGAGCTTGCATAACATTCCCATTTCCCACAATGCAAGTCCAAGAATAGTAGATCAAGTTGGGGTCCCATATATATAATTCAAATTTCTTCATCTGAGCTGAAGAAATCTAATTCAATCATCTTTTCCATTCCATGTTTGGCCTTTTCTGCAGAAGCTTGCCCCTGGTCAGTTTTCTTTCTTTTTGCACCTGGTTCATGCTTCCTAACTACAGATGGATCTACTTTAATTGCAGATGATTTCCTAAGGAATAATAGACAAATGTTCAATGGCACAAAAAGAGAACTAAAGTATATATTATAAACGAGGAAAGATCACAGAAGTGTTTCAAAACATTAAAGATATAGAAATTGATCGACTAAAAGAGTCTAATAGATGATTTACCTTTTGTCTAAGCTAGTCATTTGTTGCTTTACTGTCACTTTATTTGAATTGTTCTTTTTCATTTTTCCTGTAAATGCAAAGTAATCAAATATCATGATGTAGCATATCATCAATCGGTGTAAGCAACAAAGATTAATGATATTAAACCTGTTATTTCATTAAGAAATCTTATGCCCTGTGAGAATGTATTTGTTGTCACTTTGTCTGCATTACTGCTCAATCAAGCACAGAAATCAAGATCATTAATTAGCAGTGACAATGAAGTTTTAGACACTAATCAAAATGAAGATTAAGAATGCTATCCATGAACAAACCTCAATGCCTTCTTAAGTCCTTCTACAGACAGTAATTTCACTGGCCGCATGGGTTTTTTAATGTTTGTTTTGTCAGCTAAGGGGTCAACCAAGTAAATGCCCTGTGACTTGAGAGGATTCCTGAAGGCCGTCTTCAAGTTCCTGAGGAAGAAAAATTCTAAATTGAGAACCATGACAACGAAATTGAAATAAACATGGCAGAATTTTGTTTGATCATGCAACTATTGAACGGTTGAAACTATAAATTATCAAATCACGTAAAATTTTGATTACATACCCTCCCTTGAGCTCAGTTCGCATTGTGGAATATATCTCTGATGCCTTCTATAAAAATAATATAGATGCGATATAAGTTCATTTTTGAAGACAGGAAAAAAGGGAAAGAATGAGAGAAAGCAACATTGAAAACTGTGAAGGCACACTTACTGATTTGTGATACTTGCAATAAATCCCTTGACGTCTGAAACAAAAGAATGACTAAAGTCAACACCAAAATCTCAATATTACATACGTCACTACAGGTGAAAATTATCATAGAAGGATACAGAGCTTTACATCTTTTTCATTATCTAAACAAGTTAACAGCTCTGATGGGAGGACAAAGGACCATATAAAACTTGACTGAGATTTCAGATAAATGGTTAAGATGGCATACTATTACAATGTGATAACTTCAAAATTAATCTCATCAAAGAGATTTAAAATTTCAATCATCTTCACTATTATTTTTTGAGTTATGCCTTGCTAGTTGAATTTTTAATTTATGAAGTGAAATGGCTATCATAAATCTTACTGGTCAAAATTATAATATAGCAAGAATTCACATGTACTGGTTTGTTGCTGAATAATAACATTAACTTTGTTGCATTTTATCAATGTTACTTAAAACTAAAAACTATCAGATGACCAAATGAAAGGAAAGCAATTCTACCTAATGCAATAATCTGTAGCGGCAAGGAGCATGCGTAATTATTAAAAAGGCCATGAGACTGTCTTTTTGAAGACAGGACTGAAAAGCATGTATCTAGTTTATAGCTAATTTCATCTAACATTTCCCTAAGTCAGAATTACAAAGAGGCAAAGCTATGCACAACCCACTTGCACATTACAAACTATGTGCCAGAGGTTTTATAGAGAGTTCTAATAGATTTTACTGCTTAAAGACAACTAATAATTCCTTTGAGCCGATGAATACAAACTACTTATCGTTTCCAATTGTGCAAAAGTTGTCTAATTCATGTAAGATAATTAACTTTCAAGGCCATGGCAACAATTTGCCCAAGGCATAAATTTTCTCATCGCCATTCTCACAAACTGAGTTTCTAGGAGTATAAATTTCACTTAATAGTTTCCAGCTTGTTTTTTTCAAGCACGTAAAGCAAACTGTCCCTTTAAGTTTCTCAGTTCATAATCAACACCAATGGATAACTAAATGAAATCCATGGTTGATGAAATTATGGAGATAAAATATAATTAAAAAGAACAGACATTGCATTGATGTTCTGTAGCTATCCTAAATCTGACTTCATGTTGTATGTGAACCCAACATCAAAGCTACATATTCTACTTGACTCTTAACTTCACCCATATTTTAGTTTTGAATTTTGATGTCTTGCAATACAACTTACATTTGTCAAACATAGACTGCAAATTAAGTTAAGATTCCTATTCCAAAACCAACTGTACTCGACATGTTTTTTTAATACTTAACACACACAAAGTCACTGTTGAAATTATTTTCATGGTATTTTCATCTCACCAAGAAAAGTAAGTTGAATCTAGAAATTGTAACATACTTATTTATGACAAGTGTACAGGACATCCCATCCTTCCTTTTGCCTTTGCAAACTCCATAATCAACAGAAGTGCCTATCTTCAATATTTGATTTGGAGAATAGACACTCAGAGAAAAACCGGTTCCCTGCAAAGAGAACCAAAGAAAATCAAAAAATCTTTTGTGAACCATGAAAGAAAAAATCATGGGCAATGAGTATTTGACAAGTTCATACCGCATTGTCTTTGCGTACAGTACAATTGATCAGTGCAAAAACTGTTCCAGCCTGCTCCTCACAGTTCTGCTGATAAGCATCGTTAAACAAGAAGAGGGGAATTGTGTTTTCATCTAAACACCCAATTTTCCATATGCAATAGCTCTTCCCAATAGAGCTAGTTCTTGGGTTTCCCTTCTCGGTTAATACTCCAAAAGTGGCCCAGCATCCGGAAATAGTGTCTCCTACCAATATATTTCTAGAGAAAAAAAAAATATATACAGTACAAGAAATCATTACATACATTGCAGACTGAATGAAGTACTGTGTATAAATTGTAAGAGCAAAAAATAAAGAATTTCTAATTCCTAGATGTGAATGACTATCAGAACCACAACTATTTAATATCATACATACTAATAAAGCAAGAGGATTACTTAATAGCTGGTAACCGGACAAAACGGACATCTGAGAAACGCTCACTGAGCTCTGCCTGAGTGACCAATTGATTCCTGGAACAGAAAGCAAGAAATTAAATTTTCAATAATTTACTAGTGGTTTTATTGGTTGCTGAGACAACTATCAGAAACCAATCAGCAACCTAATCTTCTATCTTACAAGAGAATTTACAACACTAATACACATGTGCAACTCAACATATCATATCTCTTATAATAGGTTAACAAACAAAAATTGTTTATATTAGCCACATTTTGTTCAAGGAAACTAACCTAGTAGTCTAACTAGCTCTAACATTGAAACTGAGTGATCAAAGTAATATGATACAGATGGCACGAATTATGAATAGTTGGTGTAAAGGAAACCTTATCCTTAAACCCGAATATTTCTCCACTTGAACATCATTTGAGTTTCTTGAATGCTTCATTTTTGTAGCTTTCTCAACTGGCCTAAGCCCAAAATCAAGACAATCTTGAACAGCATCTTTAAAGACAGACAAATCAGCAGACTGGCCTCTTCGCCTAGGTGACTCATCCGATAGATACCCTTCAAGATTAAAATAAACGACGCACATAACTATAGATTATAAAACAAACCCAAAAACACCCAGATACCAAACTGTATAAGCATCCAATATAAGCAAGAAATGGTTTAAACTACCTGGTGATAAGGAGTGGAGATGTGATGAAGAAGCAGGGGGAGTTTCCAAGACGCGATCTTGAAGAGAAAGAAGCAGGTCGAGGTCTTCTTGATGGCTATTTGACATGGTAGATTTGGGGTTATGCGACATGCAGTTGAAACGTAAGTTGGGTAATTTGGTGCTGCTGGTAATGAAATGTTGTTGATTTTGTTCTGTGGATTGGATTGGCGGGAGAGAGTTGAATCTTTTGGAGGGAAATGAAAATATGCCAATGTGAAAGAAAAGCATTATATTAGAATAGAATTGCTTGCTCACGGGCACGGGCCAGAGCCTCACATGCTTGAGCCCGATAAGCATGTTGGCCTAATTCGATGAGGTCCACTCATCGAAAATTTATATTGATTCATTTTGAAATTTTTTTTGGATACATTCGGATGTATTACACTTCTCTAATTATCAACCAATCAGAAATTTTTTCAAGTGAAAAAATAAAAAATAATTGTTATTTTATTCATTCATTCATGGTAATTTATAATACTATCCATGTGTAGTTCAACATCCTGGCATTTTTAATTTGCAATTTGCATTTAGAAGAAAAATGGAAATCGAAAAATGCAAATAAAGTAGTCACCAGCAGAGCAACAAATTATTTATTAGATTTTTTTCCAATCTTGACAGCCTTCTCTATTTTAAGGAATTTCAATTTTTTTGGGTTGTGAATTGACCCATTATTGTTTCATTCCAAATATAATCTCGCATCCTTTCATCAACATTCAATTTGAGTCTCTATTCTTTATTGCAATCCACAAAATCAAAGAATCTTTCTGTGTACAATTTTATTTAATAATGATAATAAAAGGAAAAAAGGCGTTGTCATGAAGGACAAAGACGATGGAGCAATCCCATAACTAATAATTTTTAGGGAAAACTACAAAGTAAATTTACTTTGTGATTTTTATTTTTAACAAATATAGTTTTATAATTTATTTATTAAGAAAATTTTATCGTATGATATAATGTTGTTTGCAAAGTAGTATTAAATTCGTAACTTTGTTACATGCGTTTGACATGATATTAAATTTTATACATTATTTCAACTAATTATATATGGACACATAATTTTTTTTTGTTCTAAATACATAATTTATTCATTTTTTTTATTTTCTATATTTATATTTAACAAATTTTTTTCTATCACTTTAGAAATTTCCAAAATATATACAAAAAGCAAATAAAAAAATGAATCTGCATTTAGAATGAAAAATTTTATATTCAAATTTTAGGCATATAATTAATTAAAACAATGTATAAAGTCTGATACCAAATCATATAGATGTAATAGAGTTACGAATTTGATATTATTTTGCAAACAATATTATATCACAGATTACAATTTTACTAATAAACAAATCATGACACCATATTTATCAACAAATAAAATTACAAAATAGAAATTTGTACTTTCCCTTAATTTTTAATTATACACAGTTAGTAATTACTTGTTTAAATAGCCAATTCAATGTCTATTAATATCATGTGATTGAAATTGAGCATAATTAAAAAATTCGAACATTTAAAATTTTTAATTGGCCAAGAATTTAAAATCATTTGTTATATCACTAGATCTCGATTTTCTATATAAATGTAACTGATGTATAACCTTCAAATTTATTGAATTGGATAACAGTGGTGGTCTCTCTAGACTACATAGATCTTGGAATGAATAAATCATAGAAATTTAATTGAACTTTTGGCTAATATTAAAAGGTTAATTTGGTTGTTAGGTTAAGACATTTTAACATATCGAAATGAAACCTTTTAATATGAATCTCGCGAAAACTACTAAACCTTAAAATCTAACTTAAGATCGATTATTAAAAAAAATAAATTAGATTGAGACTAAAGAGTCAAAACCTCATATCAAAGTCTCATTCCTCTACTACTAGATTCAAGTCATATAAATTGCAATTAGGATGATAATATTTCATCATGCTTTCCAGTATTGCCACCCACACGGACTAGCTTTGCACAAGCTTATTTTGCGAGGTATATTAGATAAGGAAAATTAAAGACTTTTATGGATATTACAAATTAGAGGGTGTTTAATAATAACTTTTAAAAATTCTTTAAAACTCAAAAGTAGTCAATCAAACTTTTTAAAGACTTTAAAAAAGTCTATAAAAATCAAAAGTATTTAATAACAACTTCTAGAGACTTTTAAAAAGTCTATGAAAATTCGAGTGTATTCAATTGTAATTTTTATAAAGTTTATAAAAGTGTATAATATTTAAAAAGTCATTGACTTTTAAAAATAATAGATTTTTGTAGATTTTGAATAGTTTTTTTAGGATGAAGTATATAAAAAATTATCTTTTACATTCTATTTAGACTTCTCAAGACTTTTGTAGACTTTAAAAATAAGTCACTCATAAATTTATAAAATTCATAAAAATAATTAAAATCTTTCACTTAAAAAAATCTATAAAAGTATTCATTAAATACAGTCTTTAACAAGCATCATAATTTTTGGCATAAACACTTGTGTTTAGTATTAATTATAGCCGTTTTGAATTTTAATTGTAGGTATCAATTGGTTTCCATAATTAAAACGGAGTACAACCTTTTAGCTTCTCCCCTTAGTATATAAGAAGTCCTATTTCTTTTGTCTCTACTTTCTTGTTTGCTGCGACTTCTATTTGCTTCCTCACTTTCTTTTCAAGTAATTATGTGTTTGCTAAGGTTTTCTTCTTCTGAAATGCCAAAGCTAATAACCCAAAAGACAAGTAAATTGACTTTGCCATTGAGAACCCCCGTCTTTAAGTCCAATTCCTACTCCAACGAATTTGCCATTTAGAATGACCCCACCCTTTAAGGAGTTTGAACTCACGGACCGTCTCTCCTACGCCAAATGTCCTGAGACATTGGCCTTGGATCCCTCATGCTTCGGGGAAATTTTGGGTACTCTGATTACCATAAGTCCTTTTAATGCATCTCCATCTAGCCATGCACTAGTGGATATGGAAGGATACTCATTTAATATGTTTTATTATAAGTAAAATACCCTTCATTTCTTGTACACGAGTATTGTAATAAGAGACTTTTTCCCTTTTTTTTTTTTATATTTATCAAATAGTCAAACTGTAATGAAAACAATATTATAATTAATAACTAAAATTAATTTATTCTAAAATGAATAACTAAAATTATTAAATATATCATATATAAAATACATACAAATATTTTCCCATCTGTTGAGTTTTGAAATATCCAGTCATTTGAATTTTCTAAATGGATATATATGAAATCTTTCTCTAAAACGTTAAATCAATGACAAAGGAAGCTAAACCAAAAGACAAGTCAATAGACTTTGACGACTCATTTCTTACTCCAACGAATTTAAAACTCATGTTAGACAACCAAGGATGACCAAAACACAAGTAAATAGACTTTGGATATATGGCTACTAAGGCAAAATCAATGGACAAAAAAAAAGGGAAACTGAGGATGACCCCATCAAATGGGTGTTCAAAAATTCATTGTTAGGTTTGAATTCGAACAATTTGAGATTCTTTTTTTTTTAAAAAAAAAATTATATTTATTGTGTTCAATCATAATAATAATAATAAACTAAATTGCTTGGTTTATAAAATTTTCTCAAAATAATAATGAATTAAAATGTTTGGTATAATCTATTGAATCAAATGTAAAAATAATAATAATAAAAAAAAGGATCATTGATGCAGTTTAATAATTTTTATATATAACTACACTATGGTTAAAGCTTGGTTCTTAAATTTTTCTCAAAATACCCTTTGCAGGTGAGACTTATTGTCATAGTATTTAAAAGAGATGGAACACGACTTTTTTTCCCCCTCTATTTGTTTCTTGTCATTTGTCATAGTTTTTGATAGAGGGATGCAATACAATTCAACCCCATTTTCCAGCCTTATCCCATTCAATAGTCCACTTCCATATATTCTATTTTTTCCCCCACTAAAAAGTTTCTCCCTGCAATCTAATTATAATTTTCAAAATTTTAACATCACAATCACACTTCAAAAATTATAGTGAACAAAATTTGTTTAATTTATTCTAATTTGTATATTAAATTATTACAAACTAAAATTATTATAATTTGAATCAACAAAAACACTACTTTTTAAAATAATCATTGTGAATATATATATAGCACGAAGTAATAACTTTTGATTTATTAATTGTGCTCAAAATATTATTATTCATTATATATTAAAAATATGTTTAAAATTCTTATAATATAAATTGTATGACGTAAAACTTCTGAATGTATTCAAAGAAATGAAATTAAATAACTTAAAATAAATGAAATCAAACAACTTTCATTGTATTTAAGTTGGGCTTCGAATTAATGAAATTAGAGATTAATTAAAGCCAGATCTCTTCAAAGCATGTAGAGTAAGCATTCGGGCATCAATTTGTGACTCATATATAACAAGAGTTTTTCTTCATGGTAACGATTTGCAGATTTGGGAGATTCTTTCTTTCCATTGGCTCCAACCTTCTATAATAGATATAATGGGAGTTCATTTTGTTCGTTAGTATTTGTTTGTTTGTTTTTTTTTTAATATACTAAAAAAAATTGAATAATAGCTTTTTAAATGAATTTAGACAACAGATCTAATTTTTATATATATATGCAACTAATACAAATTTTTTTAAAAAAATTTAACCAGCATAAATTTTTCATATGAAATCTACTGGTTGCTACATTGGAAAGACTAGTTCATCAATAATCAATGTGAAAAGAAACTAGTGTTACCCGGAAATTTTAGTTGAATCACATTTTTGCATTTTGAAAACTTTGTATTTTTTCAACCATATTTTATAAAATATCATTTTCTCATGAGATTTTTCTCATTTTCCTATTTACTTGCATTTCTAATTCCATGCAACATAGATTGTTACTTTAGAAAGACTATTGATCTTGTACTCTTTAAAAATATTATTTAAGCTTTAGTCAAAAATCAAAGCCTATTGATTAGAAAAAAAAAAAATCTAATTATTTCTGCTAAGTTAAAGTATTATATAAACCTTTGAACTTATTCTAAATTGATTATAAAAGACAAAATGAACTTTTTCTTTAAATTTACCTCCTGCACTTATATTATTTAGTCACACTAGAGTATTACTTCATCATAAAAGTCATTTTTCGTCAAAATTACTCTAGATCTTATATTATTTTATCATAAAAGTCTAAAATTTTGGTTGAAAAGGGCATTAACTTAGGAATGACAAATGGGTAAGTCGAAAATTATCTTCCATTCTCTATCCCACCTCTTGATGAAAAGAATTTTCTTTGTGTCTTTACTTTCACAATGACTCCTTGCCTTGCGAGAATATCTTGCAAGACAAATTTTTTTATTTTTTAAAATTATTTTTTAAAAAATATAATTTATTAAATTATAAAATAAAAATTTTTAGTAGTACTTTTACACACTATTATACTCATATTTAATGCATTTCTCTTTATATCTGTTACAATTAAATGAATGAACATAATTATTACTCCACAAAAACTTCACTCTTTCGCCTTTTTTAATTAACAAAATTTTATTGTTAAAATGAAATTATGTTTTTGGGATTTTGAGATTTAAAGATTTAAAAATTTAGAAAAAATTGTGTTTTGTCGAAATATATTTGTGTCTGGTTATCTTAAATTACGTTTATATCACACATATTTTTTTCAGTTAGTATTTTGGACTTTTATGACGAAATAATATATGATTAGGGGTAAAAAAAAAAGAAGAGACTTTTATGATGAAATAATATAAATTTAGGGATAAATTTAAAGATTAAATTTATTTTATCCTTTATCATCACTTTCTGAGGTTTATTTGGTACTTTAGTCATTTTAACCACTTTTTGCAGATAACACAACACCATTATCTTTGGAGGGATCTCTCTTATTGAAGCGACAAAAATCTTCAACATTTTTAAATTCTATGAACTTCATTAGGGATAAAAGATCAATCCAGAGAAGTTAGAAAATTTTTCATTTGTAATAGTTTTGAAGTAGAATATTCAACATTTCTATCTTTTAAGATATCTTTTATGACGATATTTGGAGAACTAATAAATCACGAACTGGTGTTGTGTGCGTGTGTGTCTATATATATATATATATATATATATATATATATAATAATTATGAAATTGAAAAGAATTTCATGTTACTTAAAATCAATATTAGTTGATTTGTTACATATGACTTCACTTTTGGGGGAATATTTTGAAAGGAAAAAACTTTATCCAATTAAAATTTGATTTTATAACACTTTGGAAGATGATTAATCATACTTTGACTATCACATTTTTTGTCTGTTCAATTTAAGTTGTAAAGCTGCCTATAAAATAGTTCAGTCGGTTGATTAATTCGCTAGTTCTAATTTAATGATTCAAAATAAAAAAAAAAATTAAAAATATCATTAAAATAATTTTAAAAACTTAAAAAAATATTTATAAAAAGTAAAATTTGTTGGAATTTTTATGTGAGCTAATATTAATTATAAGTTTATTTTAATTATCTATAAAACGGACTGAATAATATAGTTTATTGATTGGGGGTAAGCCCAATTAAAATGTGATCAATTGAGTTATAGGCTTGTGACACCTTTTGTGGGCCAATATGGAAGACGGTCAGTGTAGGCCTATCTTAACATGGACTTGTGATGGTTGGGCCTGTTAAAATTCATTATAAATAGGCTAGGTCTCCTCTCCTGACTTCATATTGACAACCCTAGTTGCTACACCCATTATAACTGTCTTGTGAGAAGGTCAAGGAGAGGAAGACCTATCTCTCTTTTTCAACCCTTCTGGCCTATTATCCCGATGTTCAATTTTCAGTGATCGCAATTATGGAGCAAAACAATTTGGGATCCAACGCGCAAACAAGTACGCAATTTATTTCCGCTTAATTGTTAATAGTTGGTGTTCTAAATATATGTACTAGATCCTGAATTAAATTTATTACATGTGGTATCAGAGCAATGAGATTGTATATGATTTAGAACCCTAAATGTTTTGTATTTTTAGTAAAAAAAAAAAATTGGTTGGTATGAGGTCATCCTACCGTGGCTATAACGACTTGATATATTTAATTTGCTTTTATTGTCACAAGTTATTGCATTGGATCGGTTGGTTGGTGTCACCCATTCCTCTCGTAAGAGGTCGCGGGTTCGAAACCTGTCTGGGCTATGCTTCTCCTTTTCTGGCAATTTTTTTTCTTCATTTCCTTCTACTGCAATTCTTGCACAATTCAACAAACAGAGGCCACCTTTTGTTTTGGTTCCAAACCTAAATCGCAAACAACAACAAACAGATCTACGATACAATCAAAGATTTGAACCGATTCCAACCAGCAAAGGATGTAATCAAAGGTTGGATGGTTCTTTCCTCTTTTCTGCGACTGGGCAGTTTTTGACTTTTTTTTTTCCTTTTTGCAATCCTTGTCAAGACTTGGTCTCTATCTTGTGAGATTGTTTCTTGTTTGTTGATGGTGTTGATATCACGCAGACAGATCGACGATGGCTCCCTCTCAAGATCAGTTTCCTGTAACAAAAAAAAAAAAAAAAAAAACTCAAGCCTCAGTTTTGTTAACCCAATTCCATTGGTTTGTGGGTTTCAAATTCCGAAAACAGAACCATATAGGGAGTTGAAATCTTTGATGTTTTGGATTGTGTTATTTGATTGTTGGTGGTGGTTGATTCGTTGATTTGTGTTGCTGATTTATTCGGCGACTGAGTTCCGTCGCACCCTTGTCGATTCTTGGATCGGTTTTTGTGATTCTGCGAAACAAAAAAAAAAAAAAACAAAAGGGAAGGAGAGGGTGTGGTGGGTCTCAAACCCACGACTCCCTAAGTCTCAGATGCTTGAGCTTTACTAACCGGGCTAAGTGTTTTACTTGTTAATTTCTTATGCGGGCAAATATTTATATAAGCAACTTATGTTCATGTTCATCATGATGTATTTTAATTTTATTTCAATAATTATATACATATATATATAAAACTAATTATCAATTTACTATTTAGTGATATTAATTTTGTGATAAAATTAAAAAATAAATAATAAATATTTGTTTTGTACATATATGAGATAATGATCATGTGTTTTAAAATTAAGCTATATTATGTTTGGTACCTTGTATATTTTTTGAAATTTATATTTGCGTTTAGTATATATTTTAATTGGGCTATTATAAATCTCTAATTAAAAATAATTTTATGGGTTGATGTGAGTGTTACTGCCAAAGTGGGACATTCATTGAAATTCGTAGAGTAATTTTTAATTTTTGCAAAGAGATAATTCCAAATCAATGTATATAATGACCTGCCCAATGCGGTTTTTAGATGCATTAATTTTGGGAGTGCTTGTTGGAATCAAGAGATAATTCCAAATTAATGTATATAATAACCTGCCCAAAGGGAGTTATTAGATGCGTTGATTTTGGGAAAGCTTGTTGAGATAAAACTATTTGTGCTTAGAGGTGCATTAGTCTAGAGAGTCTGTCTGTCCAAAGGGGATAGATTTCTCGAAGCTAGTGTGATCTCAATTGTGTGCTTCATAACTAGAAATTATATTGCATGTGCATGTTCTGCCCAAAGATGAATATGTAGTGATGCCAGAATTTTCTAGATTGTGTAAATTATAAATTTATTTTTTGTACATAGCCCAATTCTAATACATGCTTTTGTTTTGCGCAAACAGTCTCCTTTAGTCTCAACAATAGTACTACTACTGTTGAACTCTTGACTAGCACCAACTTTAAGAGGTGGAAAGATGACATTTTATTTGTCCTGAAAATGGGTGAGATTGATTATGCCCTTTTATGAAGATGAGTCTGCTAAACCTACTCGTGAGAGTGATATTGAATTAAAAGAACTATATGCCAAATGGGAGAGATCGAATCATCTCAGTCTTATGACAATGAGAAAAACTATTCTTGAATACCTTAGGAATAGTTTGCCCACTGATGTTACTGCCAAAGCTTTTCTTGCTACTGTAGAAGATAGATACTTTGTATTCGATAGGGCTAAGGCTGAGACCCTAATGAGTCAATTAACTGGTATGAGATATAACCATAGTGGGAATGTGAGGGATTATATTTTAAATATGGTTCACCTCCAAACCAAACTTAAGGGTCTTAAGCTTGAGATTTCTGATGAATTTATAGTTCACCAAGCTTTAAACACCTTGCCTCCTGAATTCAGCCAAATCAAGACTGCCTATAACACCCAAAACACTACCTAGACCATTAATGACCATATAACTAAGTGTGATGCTGAAGAAAAGAAAATCAGGAAAGAAAAGGGTGAGGTTACTATGCTATTGACACAACCTAGGGCTGATCCTAAAAAGGATAAAGGTAAGTTTAAACCTAATTATTATGCTCCTAAAAGGAATTAAAATTTTAAATGGCATAGTAGGAATCAGACCAAGAAAGGGGGAGATTTTAGGAGCATCCACAAAAGTAAGTTGAAATGTTTCTTTTGTCATAAAGAAGGTCATATGAGAAAAGATTGTCATCAATTCACAGCTTGGCTAAAAAAGAAAGATGAAGGTATTCTTTTGGCTTATGTTTGCTTTGAATCTTATATGGTTGATGTACCACCAAATTTTTGGTGGCTTGATAGTGGTACAACTGTTCATGTTACTATTACCTTGCAGGGGTTCATAAGCAAACGAAAGCCAAGTGAAAGGAAGTCCAAGCTTAGAATTGGAAACAATTTAGAGATAGATATTGAGTAAGTAGGAGTAGTTAAATTAATCTTGGAATTTGGATTTTGTCTAATTTTAGATAACACCTTTTATGTTCCATCTTTTAGGAGAAATTTAGTTTCTGTTTCTATTTTGGATAAGATTGGATATCATTTTACTATTGGTAATGAAAGAGCCAATATGTTTTTAGATTCCAAATTGATTAGTGAATGTGTTTTATTCAATAATTTATATAAATTGTGTTTGGATAATGTAAGAGATTGTGAACCTTCTTGTGAAGCCAATGTTGTGACTAAACGATCCTTAATTAAAGAAAAATCTTTTTCATTGTGGCACAAACATTTAGGTCATATATCTAAAGAAAGAATTGGAAGACTAGTAAAAGATGACATTCTTCCTTCTCTTGATTTTGAAAATCTAGATGTTTGTGTCGATTGTATAAGGGGTAAATTGACTAAAAATAAAAATAAATGTGCTAATAGAAGTTCAGATCTTTTAAAGATTATTCATACTGATATCAATGGTCCTTATTCACCTACTATTTGTGGCAATAAATATTTCATTACCTTTATTGATGATTTTTCTCGTTATGATTATTTATACATGATAAAAGAGAAATCATATGCTATTGAGATGTTCAAAATTTTTAAAACTGAGGTTGAGAAATAATTGAAAAAAGTCATTAAAATTATGAGGTCTGATCGAGGGGGTGAATATTATGGCAAATATGATGAGACTGGTCAACATATGAGAGAGTTTGCCAAATATTTGCAAGAATGTGAAATAGTTGCTCAATATACCATGTCTAGTAGTCCCGAACAAAATGGTATCACTGAAAGGCGTAATCATACTTTGAAAGATATGATGAGGAGCATGATGATTAGATCTAACTTACATGAATTCTTATAGGGTGAGGCTATTAAAACTACCCTTTATATTTTGAATTGTATCTCTAGCAATCTGTACCTAAAACACCTTTTGAGTTGTGGACTAGTAGATGACCTAGTTTGACCCATTTTTGTGTTTGGGGTTGTCCTGCTGAGGTAAGAATATATAATCCAAATGAGAAAAAGACTGACCCTAGAACTATCCGTTGTTACTTTATTGGGTACCCAGCCCATTCTAAAGGATACAAGTTCTATTGTCCTATACGTGGCACAAGGATTGTATAGTCTATGATTGCGAAGTTTTTTGAGATGGATGTTGCTGATCTAGACATTTCTCAATCGTCTATTCATAGTGTACAAAATGAAATTACAACCATTCCTTTACTGTTATCACATGAAAGGATTATAAGGGTTCCTGTTCAAGTAAGTGGTGATGGTGAGGGTACAATTGATCTTCCACCTCCTGTTGACAATCCTTTGGAGTCTGTTATAGTTGAACCATTACCTATTAGAAGGTTTGTTAGGGCAAGAAGGTTAGTAATTTCAGATGATTATGAGGTTTATCTTTGTGAAGGTGATTATAATATAGGTCATGTTATTGATCATGTATCTTATGATGAGGCTATTAATAGTGTTTGTTCTGATTTTTGGATTGATGCTATAAAAGATGAGATGACATCCATGAGTCATAATAGAGTTTGAAAACTAGTGGAACTTCTTTCTAATAATAAACCCATAGGTTGCAAATAGGTATTCAAGACCAAGAAGGATTCTAAAGGAAATGTTGAGAAGTTTAAAGCCAGATTGATTGTTAAGGGGTTTACACAACGTGAAGGTGTTGATTATAATGAGACTTTTTCCCCTATTTCCTCTAAAGATTCCTTTAGAATAATTATGGCCTTGATTGCTCATTTTGATTTAGAATTACATTAAGTGGATGCCAAGACGACATTCTTAAATGATAATTTGGGTGAGAAAGTTTATATGGTACAAGTGGAGGGTTTTAAAGAAAGTGGTAAAGAACACTTAGTTTGTAAGCTGAAGAACTCTATTTATGGTCTCAAACAAGTTTCACATCAATGGTATCTCAAATTTGATGAGATAGTTACTTCACTTAGTTTTACAAAGAATAAGATAGATCAATGCATTTACCATAAGATCAGTGGGAGTAAATTTATATTTCTTGTTCTTTATATTGATGATATTTTGTTGGCTAGTAATGACGTAGGGATGATTTGTGAAACTAAATAGTTACTCTTTAGGCTTTTTAATATGAAAGATCTTGGAGAGGCATCTTTTGTCTTGGGTATTGAGATTCGTTGTGATCGGTCTAGTCATTTATTAGGTCTTTCTCAAAGGGCCTATATTGATCGTGTGCTTAGTAGGTTCAATATGCAATCTTGCAAAGGTGGTGATACTCCTGTGGTGAAAGGAGATAAATTCAGTAAGGAGCAGTGCCTTAAAACTGATATAAAAAGACAAACCATGATTAATATTCCTTATGCAAGTGCAGTTGGTAGTTTGATGTATGCCCAGGTGTGTACAAGACTAGATATTGCATACATTATTGGTTTTCTTGGTCGATATCTTTCTAATCCTGTTTGGGATTATTGGGTAGCTGCTAAGAAGGTAATGAGATACTTGCAAAAGATAAAGGATTATATGTTGATTTATAGGCGTGTGGATGATCTTGAAGTAGTGGGGTATTCAGACTCTGATTTTACAGGCTGTCAAGATGATATGAAATCCACTTCAGGTTATATTTTTATGTTTGCTGGTGGTGCTATTTCATGGAAAAGTGTTAAACAAACACTTACAACATCTTCTACTATGCAAGCTGAGTTTGTTACATGTTATTGTGTTAGTACACAAGCTATATGGTTAAATAATTTTATTTTTGGTTTGCTTGTGGTTGATTTTGTTGCTAGGCCACTTCAAATCTATTGTGATAATAATGTTGTTGTGTTCTTCTCTAAGAATAATAAAAGTTCGAGTGGTTCTAAGCATATGAAGATTAAATATCTTACAGTAAAAGACTTAGTAAAGAAAGGAGACATTGAGATTCAGTACGTTTGTACTGATTTGATGTTAGCTGATCCTCTAACTAAATGACTTAGGCCTATAATTTTCAAGAAACATGTTTGTGATATGGGCGTTGTGGAGTCTTTTCATGTGTTTGGTTAATGGAAGTTTTGTGTTTGTAATTGAATGTCTAAGTTAAATAATTTTGCTATATTCTCTTATTCATATTTATTTATATGAATTAAGTACCTTGTGATTGTTTGTTATACGTATATGTACATTATATATATATAACATGCTCTAAGTTGTGTGTGGTGTGCTTAAGATTGGTGTGATTATCTTAAGCTATGTTGGTTTCCAATTGTGTTTCTGGAAACAAAGGCTAAGACATTGTGTGTGTATTTTCAAATGGAAATAAAAGCCTTATTTTGAAGGCTTGTGAATTTTTCTTGCTTGTTTGAGCATGTGTGAAAGAGATATTTGGGGGACTGACGAAGAAAATATTGTATTGATCACATGTGAGACCTATTTTCTTGCTACACTGCCATATCAAAATCCAGGTTGGTTAAATTGTCAATATTTGTGACTATGGATTGGTACTATATCAATAAGGGACATAACTATTGCCATGATCCGATATTGATAATTTAATGTGGACAATATTGTGTTTAAGGTGTCATTTTATCAATAATCTATATGTTTTCTAAAATTTGGGGCCACATTTGAATTTAAAGTATTCAATCTGAGAGTCATTTTCAAAAATATTTTCTTTCTTAAAACATAAAAACGCTATAATTAATATTGTTGAAGTGAGAGAATGTTGAAATTTTTATATGGGCTAATATTAATTATGAGTTTATTTTAATTATTTATAAAACAAATTGAATAATATAGGTTATTGATTGAGGACAAACCCAATTAAAATGTGATCAATTGAGTTATGGGCTTGTGACACATTTTGTGGGCCGATATAAAAGACAGTCAGTGTAGGCATATTTTAACATGAACCTGTGATGGGTAGGCCTGTTAAAATTTATTATAAATAGGCTAGGTTCCCTCTCCTACCTTCATATTGACAACCTTAGTTGCTACGCTTATTGTAGTCGTATTGTGAGAAGGTCAACGAGAGGAAGACCTAACTCTCTTTTTGAACCCTTTTGACTTATTATCCCAGTGTTCAATTTTCAGTGATCGCAATTACGGCACAAAACAATTTGGGATCCAATGCACAAACAGATACGCAACTTGTTTCTACTTAATTGTTAAATGTTTGTGTTCTAAATTTGATTTTATAACACTTTGGAAGATGATTAATCATACTTTAGCCATCACATTTTTTGTCTGTTTAGTTTAAGTTGTAAAGCTGCCTATAAAACAGTTCAGTCGGTTGATTAATTCACTAATTCTAATTTAATGATTCAAAATAAAAAATTAAAAATATCATTAAAATAATTTTAAAAATTAAAAAAATACTTATAAAAAGTAAAAATTTATTAATAATATTGAAAAATAAAAAATAATTTTAAAAATTGGTTGAAATTTAATTGAATCAATCATTAATTTAATTCTTAATTTGCTAATCCAGTGCAATTTGCAAACTATTGGTTTCTACGTATGTATTTTAAAATTGGCCTTGGACTCCCTCATTCGTGGGGGGAAAATTAGGCACTTCGATTACCATAAAGCCTTTTAAAGTATCTCTGCTTGCTCCTGATCTGCTGGATTTCGTTCACGAGTTGTAAGGCTTGAAAAGAAATTGGTGTGGTTGACTACTTAGCAAGCAACCTATCTATTGGTGCTTATCGACCTACTAATGGAATGGAAGATATGACTGGAACAAAAGATGCAACCACTAATAGATAATGGCATAATCAAAAATTTTTGTTATCCCGAATTAGACTATAAATATATTCTCATTTGGAGCTAGAGTACATATGTTTTTTTCCTACTCGAGGACATCCTTTTTTATTGCTTCATTGAATGAGCAAGTTAAGAAAAAAAAAAATAGCAAGAGTGCTTAATTCGATAAAAATTACATAATTTTTTTTTAATTTGTTCCTAAACTACCCCAGACTACCATATACTCTAGCCCCTATATGATACTGCCATTGCTAATAGCGCCCTTGATACTCATTACTCTTATGACAATGCATCAAAGATAATATTCCTTCTATTTTTAATATGTGATTTTGGAGAAATATTTTATTTTAATTTAGGAAAAAATAGATATCGCACTGCGAGATATCTATCTTATGTAGTACCCAAGGCCTTATTTTGGTAACTTGGGTGTTAGACTGTAAAACAAGTCGAGCTACTCGAGCTTGGTTTGACATTGGCTCATTAAGCATGTTCAAACTCGTCCATATCATTAAAAATCCAAGCCTGATTAAAATTTTGAGCTCATCAAGAATTCGAGCCAAGTATGATAATATGTATGCTTGTCTCAAAAAGTTCATGAGCTTGTGCATATATAAAAAAATTAGTAGCTGGCATGTGTTAGACTACTAAATATGCTTTCAACTTTATCTCTAACCTTATTTTTTTTCCATGACCTGTAGCCACATGTAGCCAAAATTAAAAATATCGATTAGAGTGAATAGAGGAGATAAGAGTGAAATTGATACAAATTCCATCAAAAGATTAAATACAATCAAATAGAAGATTTTGTTATAGGCTACGATTCTTACTTTATCACTATAAAAGTGCAAAATTCTTCTTTGTAGAGTACATCTGAATTCTATAAAATGGCTACCAATAATTCAAAATGTCAGTTTTCTTGTCATTTCACATTCTTATTACAAGATTGATTCATGTGCTTTGAATATTTTATTACTCTAAATATATAATTTTTCCAATTAATTTTTATCACTAAATCTCCAAGAATTTCATATATTTTCTTTTTCAAAGCTTCTTTTTATAAACTATGGGTTTTTAAAATTTGATTTTTTTGTTATATATGTTGTTAATAACTAAACTACATATTTGTTGACTATTTTAGATTCTAATGTACATGGTAAATCAATTGTCATCAATGAAAGGGAAAAAGAAAATGATGGAAAGATGAGAATCCCTTGCAAAAGATAGCCAAGAGGCGAAAGTCGAGGTTTGGAAGGAGTTTATAGAAATTAAACTCAAAGATGGTATTAAAAAGGCACGTGCAACCATCGCAAGTCTTTGCTTGCGATTAATGCTGGAAGTTTGACTACTCATCTTTTAAGACACATGAGTACTTGTATTAGTTGACAGGTTGCTGATAAAAAACAAAAGCTTTTGGTTGGTGAACCAAATGGTCCTAAAGGTTTGGGTGGTAATCATACAACTTACAAGTATGATAAGGAGAAAATTAGAGAAGTTTTAGCAAAAATGGTTATTGTTCTTGAATACTCTTTCATAATGGTTAAGCATGAATTATTTGTTTTGTTACTTAAAACTCTTAATCCACATTTTGAGGGAGCATTACATGTGACTTTAAGAAATGGTTGCATGAAGATATTTGTTGTAGACAAGGTGAAATTAAAAGAGATACTTATAAGTATTGATAGAATTAGCTTAATTACTAATTTTTGGACATCAAATCAAACCATTGGTTACTTATGTCTTACAGGACATTTTTAAGATTTAGAGTGGAGGTTACAAATGCGAGTATTGAATTTTTATTGGTTGGCACCTCCACACACAGGAGTTTCAATTGTTGATTGCATTTTTAAATGTCTACGTGTATGGAGGATTGAGTTATAGGTATGCAACATTACATTGGACAATACTACATCAAATGATGTTGTTATTAAAATTTTAAAAGATTTGGTGGAGGGAAAACTTTTCCTTAAAGGTAAAATATTCCATGTCCGTTATTGTGCTCACGTGTTAAATTTGATCATTCAAGATGGGTTATCTGAACTTCGAAATGTAATTACTAATATATCTGAAAGTGCGAAGTATTTGAAGTTGGTTCCATTAAAACTTCATAATTTTTGTGAAATTGTAAAACAAATGGGACTTCTTACATAAAAAGATTGATTTTAGATGTATCTACCAAATGCAATTCTACTTATGCAATGTTAAAGGTTGCTTTAGTGTTTCAAAAAGCTTTTCTTAGATATAAAGAAAGAGATCCGATGTTGGGAGAGTTACCATCAATATTGGTTTGGCTAGGTATCTAAGACTAAAGTGGTTGGCTCCATTGAGTTTCTTGCAAGACAGTAGATGTGAGAAAGGAGTTTTGTTGGTGATCAGATATCCATTACGATGCTTATGGTAGTTATATGCTGGAGAGGTTAAGAATGAGTGAGTGCAAGTGTGAGGAATACCTGGTGAGACTCTTTATATAAGAGTTAGAGTGGTTTGCTTTCTTAAATAGGACTTGTATTCTTTCTTAATTATGAGTGTGATTTCTTGATAAGGATGAGCTTCTAAATGATTAATCATAACTTCTTGCTAAAGGATTATAACTTTTTTATGCTTAATTTAGTTATCTGATAGAGAGGTTAAGATTGAGTGAGTGTAAGTGTGAGGAATATTTGGTGATACTCTTATTGGAGTGGTTTGCTTCCTTGAATAGGACTTTTATTCTTTCTTGATTAAGAATTTGATTTCCATATAAGGGTAGGCTTTCTAATGAGTAATCTTAACTTCTTGATAAAGGCTTACAACTTCCTGATAAGGATGAGCTATAAACTTAGCTATCCTTTGTTTGGGCCAAGCCTTGATGGCCAGCGAGATCTTGGGCCCTATTGAGGGTAGAGCCAATGCTAGCTTCTAGTTGTGGTTATTGAGGCCAAACTGGGCCTTATATGTTATTGGGCCTAGCCTATATTTATTTCAGTAGTATCACATGTCCCCCCTCAGTTCGATTTGTTTATGTCTCGAGGTGGTGGTGAATTGATGACTGAATTAGTTTGGCCAATACTTAAGGTTAGTGAGCTATTTTGAGCCATTAATTTTTTGAGAGGGAATTTGAAATTTAAAAATTAGGGATTCAAACATCCCATCAGGAGGTGTTTGCTATGTATAGGATGATCAAGCCACCTTGATTTTATGCGTCATGCCTAATTGAGTTTGCATCGTCTAATGAGGAGTTGATTCATCTGGCACAATCCTTTTGTTTTCCCTATTTAGGCTTATAAATATCAATTTTCCTTATTCTGTAACACCCCAAAATTCAAAATTTATATTTTTCTTAAATTTATATTTGTTAAAGTTATTAAAATATATTTTATTATGAGATATTTGAATTTTTATTTAATTTAAGTATTTAAATGATATGAGAGTAATTTTTATTAAGAAAAATAATTTGAGATGTATATATAATTGGTACTGTTGTTAATTTACTTTTAAGAATAATTAAAATATTTTAAAGGTATATTTTAAATTTATTGAAGTACATGTGATTATAATATTATATTTTATTTCTAAATTTGAAATTTATTAATGTTGTGTATAGGAAAATTTTATAGAGGTAATAATAATGATAATTATTATTATAAATATTTTAAGTAAGTTTCATTATTAAATTATGAATGATTTATTTATAGTGAAATTTTATTTCAATAGAGTTAACAAACATAAAGTATTTTAAATTAAAACTCAATTATTAAAAATAGTGTTCATGAAGAAAATTATTTTATTTTATGTATACATATAGTTTAAAATATTTTTGAGACTTTTAATTATGTATGTGTGTGTCCATATGGGCCAATCACATCCCATATTTGTGAACCCCATGTTGCCAAAAAAAAAAAAAAGAGATGAAACGAGAAGGAAAGAAAGAATGAGGGAAAGGGAAAGGGAAAGAAAAAAGAGGGACGGGCTGCCTTCACTGGTTCGGCATGCTCCGACTATCCATGATCGACATAATCGACACTAATAGCTCCGTCTCACTGGTAGGAGGTGATTGACGATGGTGGGGAAGTCGGTGGCATGTGGCAATAAGAGGAGGAGAAAACGTGAATTTTTGGGCACCAAACTTTAAATTTTCATATCTCTTGATTTCAATGTCCAAATCAAGTGTGGTTTATGGCATTGGAAAGTTGGTAAACCCAACTTCGATATGATACCTAGCTCATCATCAAAAATTGTTTGTGCTGACAGTGACAACTAGTCAAAATTTCAACCCTTTTCATAATTTTTGGACGATTCCGACAACATGGAGGGGAGTTAACTACACAGTTACCTCTTATGGACTCATAGAAGGATGATAAACATTTTGATATGGATGATGTCATCATTAATTACCAGCAACAAACTTCACCCATCATGCATGGTGGTTTTGACGGTGGCTCTAGTAAGGCCCAGTATGTGAATTGGGATAAGACGTTCTACTCCTTGTCTAGATCACAATGGTGCAATTCTCGCAAATTATATATGTTCTGATGAGATTTTATGAATTTTTATTGATTTTTCAATAATTGTAATTTGGGTTAAAAATTATAAAATTAATGTTTATTAGAGGTTTAATGGGATGAGAATAGACTAGATAGACATATAATAATGTTAATTAATTTATGGATAAAAGATTGAAGTTTAATGGTGATTTTTTATTAAATTATGAGAATTAAGGAAGCTTATTTTAATTAGAGAAATCAATTGAAATTTGCACAATTATTAAGGATTATAGAATTGTTATAGTATTTTATGGATTTAATAAGAAGATAGTGTGGGTAGTTAAGTGACTTTGAGATTTAATTATGATTTGAGATAATTTATGGAATTTGAGGATTTAATTAAATTCAAGAAGGTTGATAAGAATGAATAATCATTTTGAATATTATTCAAGGACTTAGAGATTCAAATGAAATGTTTGACCTAATTGATAAATTTTGAAGAATTAGTTGATATTAAATAGAATATTGGACTTGATTATCAAAGTTAGATAAATTAATGAAAGTAACTTTATTTAATAGAATTTATGAGAGAATATTAAAAATTGGAGATTTGTTTGGGAATTTTGCATAAAATAATGGATTGAGGATTTTAAATATTTATTTCGAATTAAATGAAATTGTGGGCAATTGAAATGGAGAATATATAGAATGATTGGAGGCTCGGATGGGCATTATGTGTTATGATTTCTTGTAGGAATTAGATTCATTTTACAAGAAGAATAGTTCAATTTATAGTGGAGATTCCGCTAAATTTTTAGTAGAATTAATTCAATTAAATATAATGATAAATGAATAGAATTATTAGAAATGAGATTAGAATTAGATGAAAACTATGAGTTAGAAGTGATTTTTAAATTATATTTATATACGTGATTATATGATTAATGAATGGAGAATTTACTTGGAAATGCAATTAGTCATCGGAGTAGGTGATAGTCAGTTTTAATCCTATATTCTAGGTGAGTGAATAGACTTATAAATATGCAATTTTGTTTAATATATACATATATATATATATATATATATATATATATATATATATATATATATATATATATATATAGATATATATATATATATATATATATATATATTGAGAAATGAATTTATATTTAAAGATCATTTTTAAGGACTATTTTATGAAATAACTATTTTAATATTAAAATTTGGTGAGTGAATAAATATATTTTAGATTGATTTTAGTTAAATTATTATCTTTTGGATATTTTAGATGTGGATATGGATATTGACTTTAGTTACATTTTGGACATTGATTTCAATTATGTTATTCTATTGAAATTGAAAATGATATGGATATTTTGGATTTATTGATGAAAGTACATTGTATTAAAATTTTAAGTTAGAAGGTTAGTTTGCATTTTGTTTTATGAGATTATTAATGTTATATTTGGATTGATGGGTATGCACTCAGTTATATGTTTTTGCAATCTTACCTTAAATGTTAGGTGATACAATAACATATAAAATTATATTTGAATAGAACTGAGTATACACATGCATTTGGAGTGTACACTAGGTGGTTGCTCATTGGAAGTTTTGGGTCTACATGTGTATGATTGGGATTCGTGTATAGACTGCAAGTAGATGTCTTCACCCCCATTACTTGCTAGGATCGATAGATTGCATAATTGAGTGCGTATGTGATTTTATTAGTATTATTGGCCCTAGGCACCAAGAAGGGGGGTTGAATTGGTGTATAAAAAATAAAATTGCAAAGAGAGAAGAGAAATGAGTGGGAAAGAAACACACAATTTATAATGGTTTGGGTATAAACAACTCTACGTCCACTCTTCAATTCTTAGAAATTGGGTGTACTATCTTTCAAAGGTGTTTTCAAGCTTACACCAAACTTTCACACTTGTGTTTTGAAGGCTCACACAACAACCTATACATTTGTGCTTTGAGGCTTACACAATAACCTTTACACTTGTGTTTTAATAGGCTCACACAATAACCTCTCTTAGTGTTTTAATAGGCTCACACTATAACCTATTACAATCGGTGTTTATGCTCACTCCCAACAATGACTTAAAGGATAAAAAAGAGTGAGTAGTAAAATTGCAAGAGTTTGGGTACAAAGTTATCAATTCTCTTGCATTTACATCTATTTGGTGAGGTATTTATAACCTCTACCCACTAAAGAGATGTTGCAATAAAACTGGTACAAAATCATGAAAGTGTGCTAGACAGATTTTCGCATTAAATGCTTGACAGTCTTGATTCGCGGTCGCTACTACTCATTCGCAATCGCGAATTCCAAATTCCATAAGAAAAACACGGTTTGTGTCTAACGGCTAGTCCACATGGCAACTTCTGGTTAGTTCACTAGGAAAATATAGTCGTTGCCTTTCACCTGCTCTCAAAAGTAGCGATCGCGATCTATCTTGTACAAGATGCGACTCTGGACGCGAATTCCTCTGTCAAAAGTGTTCATCTTCTTCTTTTGAGTTCACGGTCACTACCAACAAGTTCCCATCGTGATTTTTGACTTCCAACGGTTACCTGGGACACTTGTCAAGCTGTGATTGTGGACTTGATTGCGTCTTGAGTTACTTCAAAATTTGCGATCGCGACTGAGGCAAGCATTACACCTCGAATTCATCTGTCACTTTTGGAGTTCTTCTTTTGGATGAATCACAGTCGAGAATGACTCAGTGATTTTGTCTATCTGAGTTTCTAGCAAGTCTTCTCATGGATTGCGATCTCGAATCTTAGATTGCGGTCGCGATTTAAAAGTCACTTTACATTCTTTGAAGACTAAGATCTCTATCCAATTTCTAACTTAAAGACTAACAAAAAAACTGCAAAACAACACTAAATTAAAACATTAAAATTGATCAATCCCCTTTGTCAAGATAAAAAAAGGTCCAAGACTTAGGGTTAACTACCCTAGTCCAATAATCTCCCCCTTTTTGATTTTGACAACTTAGATTGATCCTAAAGTGAAAATGATGCAAGAAAGTGAAGTTGGATTGTAATATGATTCAACAAATGCTTATGACAAAATTTGCTAAGTATATCATTCATTCAATCAAAGGCGAATTTGATAAAAATAATAAGTATGTTGCTCCCTTTCAACTTATGCTATAGTTTTTCAAGTTATTATTTTCTCCCTTTCACAAACTTTCCCCCTTTGGCAAGATCAAAAATAGGGTACATAAGGGAAAAAAGAGATTCATGCATAAGTATTCATAAGGAGCAAACATAATGCAATGTATAGGAAAATAACATCAATCACATAAGATAACAATGTTTGCAAAGAAATAAGTTTTATATATTCATAACTATAGGATTACAATATTTGTTAAAAAACATAAGGAAAAAGAAAAAATAAATACAAAAGATCCCTAATGTAGAGTAATAGAGAATCATCTCCGGAAGATGGTGTCTTTGGTACTTGTTGTGCTCCCTCGGCTTCGTCTCTATCCTAAATGTCATCTTCGTTACTATCCCCATTTTACGTATCTTCAAATTCGGTGAAGTCCGAAAGATGGCAAGGAAGAACTTCTAATTTCTCTTGGAGATCCACCATATCACTGTAAAGATGTGAAAGGAAGAGGAACCTTCTCTTCATCATCCTTATTAGCTTGTCCAACTTGCGATCAATAGTGGCAAGAGACAACTTTGTCTTGGCTTTTAGTTGAGAAAGAGGGACTTGTATGTTGCCTTCTTCAATTTGAAGCCTCTTTCGCTTGGAAGCTTAGGAGGTTTCCATCTTCTTCGCTCCTATTGCACTAAGGGTATAGATGTATGTGTCCAGATGTATGGCCTTGGTGTTTATAAGATAGGTTAGATCTAGGATGTTTTCAGAGGGAAGGAGTTTCTTGGTGAGGAATTTCCCTTTCTCCTCATCAAGTGCTCCAACAAAGCTGTAGATGGCTGTTATGTAGGAGGGCAAGAGAAACTGGCTTTTGGGTTTCATACTTATATGGATCAATTGATACACAAGGTAATGACTGGTTTGGATGGGTTGGTTTTTGATAAGGCAAAATAAGAATGCCAAGTCTTTTTGCGAAACCTTTTCATGACCATCACATCTTGCATTGACAGAGAATGTGAAGATGCAATGAAGGATCCACAGGGGTAGGGTTTTGATGTGTTTGCATAAAGAAGAACGAGGGTCGTGTTTGGTTTCGATGGAAATCTCTGACCAAAATTCAGAGTAAATAATGTCAAGTGCAGAGATGATGAAGGGAATGTGTTCTCCGACTTGCAAGTTAAACAAGGAAGATAATTGGTCAAAGGTAATAAAGAAAGGATCGCAAAAGGCCCGGAACACTAACCCGTATTGGCCAGCTCTCGAATCAAATTTTCAGCTTAGTTGCACAGTGCACATAAATTCGTGTACGACTTCTTCGTATTTAGGTTCATCTCGAAAGATGAACTCGTTCTATCCCAAATTTGAGAGAAAGGCTTTAATCTCCGTATTGATGCCCAAAGTCTCCAGCATGAATGTCTATGGAATCTTGTTTGGGAGAATCACTTTAGAGGAGTTCGCCTTGAATCTTTCTTTTTCTTCCTTAGTGATTCCCTTCATGAGATGGAGGGTAGGAGGTGCAGAGGGTTGAGCCATTGCCTTGCCCTTGTCAACCTTGGAGAATTTCTTGTGAGCCATAGTAAGAGAGGAAGAGAGCTTGAGAGATTTTTAGAGAGAGAAAGAGTGTATGGTAGTGAAGTGATGAAAACACTGTTGAAGGGGGTATTTATAGGCTTAAAGGGGTGTGAAAACGGTCATAAATGGCTAAAAATGAATTATATGAAGAGAGAAAACAGTTGGCCATCAAATCATTTAATTGCCCAAGCAGTTACTCTAATTCATGTTCGCGAATTCATGAGTCGCGATTGCAAATTCTGGAAAATGTGAGTAACAGATAAATTTTCCTCTGAAAAAGGCGCATTAACTGTCATATTTTTGAAAAACTGACCAAAATTCGCGGTGGAGTGCAAATTTTGCAATCGCAAATTGACATTTGATAGTCGGGTGAGATTGACTTGTAATTTGCGACTTTGAATAATGAATAGCGATCGCGAATTATGAGTTAGCAAGGATAAGAATGAAAAAGTTTGAAAACATGTGATCCACTAGAAATAAATAATAACATTATTCATCCAATATCACTTATGCATAACACACTTAATAATCAATCATAAGATCAAAATTTTCACTTTAGGGAGCTTCCATCAAGCATTCCTAATTCTCTCTTAATGAAGTTCATCCTTTCTTCATTTAGAGGTTTAGTAAAAATATCTGCAAGTTGATGATTTGTGTTAATGAATTCTAACACAACATGACCCTTTTGCACATGATCTCTAAGAAAATGATGTCTAATGTCTATGTGCTTGCTCCTAAAGTGTTGGATGGGATTCTTAGAGAGATTAATAGCACTTTTGTTATCACATTTAATGGGAATGTGATCAACTACTTTGCCAAAATCCTTTGTTGGACTAGGGTAGTTAACCCTAAGTCTTGGGCCTCTTTTGATCTTGACAAAGGGGATTGATCATTTTTAATGTTTCTATTTAGTGTTGTTTTGCAATTTTTATGAAAGTCTTTAAGTTAGAAGTTGGATAGAAATCTTAATCTTCAAAGTATGTGAAGTAACTTCTAAATCGCGACTGCAATTTAAAATTTGCAATCGCAATCCATTAGAAGACTTGCTAGAAGATCAGACAGATGAAATAGTGGAGTTATTCTTGATCGCGACTCATCCAAATGAAGAACTTTAAAAGTGAGACAAATTCGCTGTGTAAAGCTTGCCTTAATCACGACCACGAATTTCGAAGTAACTGAATATGCAAACAAGTCCACAATCACAGCTTGACAAGTGTCCAAGGTAACCGTTGAAAGTTAAAAATCGCGATGGGAACTTGTTGGTAGCGACCACGAACCCAATAAAAGAAGATGAACACTTTTGGCAGATGAATTCACGTCCAGAGTCACGTCCTGTACAAGATAAATCACGACCGCTACTTTTGAGAGCAAGTGAAAGGTAGCGGCTATATTTTCCTAGTGCATTAATCAGAAGTTGCCACATGGACTAGCCGTTAGACACAAATGAGATTTTTCTTATGGAATTTGAAATTCGCGACTGCGAATAAGTAGTAGCAACCGTAAAATGACTGTCAAGCATTTAATGCAAAAATCTGTCTAACATATTTTGATGATTTTGTACCAGTTTTATTGCAACGTCTCTTTGGTGGGTAGAGACTATAAACACCTCACTAAACAGATGTAAATGTAAGAGAATTAATAACTTTGTATCCAAACTCTTACAATTTTGCTACTCACTCTTTGTTACTCTTTAAGTCATTGTTGGGTGTGAGCATACACACTAATTTGTAATAGGTTATAGTGTGAGCCTGTTAAAACACTAAGAGAGGTTGTTGTGTGAGCTTGTTAAAACACAAGTTGTAAAGGTTATTGTGTGAGCCTTCAAAACATAAGAGTAAAAGTTTGGTGTAAGCTTGAAAATACCTTTGAAAGATAGTGAAATACCCAATTTCGAAGAATTGAAGAGTGGACGTATGGTAGATTATACCTGAACCACTATAAATCTTGTGTTTCCTCTCATCCCATTTCTCTTCTCTCTTTTCAATTTTAATTTTTAATACATCAATTCAACCCCCCCTTCTTGGTGCCTAGGGCTAACATCCTTCAATTGTTGTTTCATCTAAAGAACTTGGGTGCAACAACAACTCGCTGCCACATACTCGGCTTCTGCAGTGGATAAGGCAACCGATACTTGTTTTTTACTAAACCACAAAACTAGGCATTCACCTATGAATTGGCAAGTCCCGGAAGTGCTTTTTCTATCTAACAAGCTATCCGCATAATCCGCATCCGAATACCTATGAGACTAAATGAAAAATCTCTAGGATGCCATAACTCTAAGTGTATTGTGCCATGCAAATACTTAAAGATCCTTTTAACAACATTCAAATGAGATTCTCCAGGAGAGGATTGGAACCTAGCACACATGCAAACACTAAACATGATATCCGGCCTAGAAGCAGTAAGATAAAGTAGAGATCCGATCATACCTCGATATCTTTTTTCATCTACCTTTTTACCCGATTCATCATTATCTAATTTAATGGTACTGCTCATTGGAGTTTTAGCTACTTTGCAACCATCCATTTCAAATTTCTTTAGCATTTCCTTTGTATACTTGGCTTGGTTGATGAAGATCCCTTCCTTGGATTGCTTGATTTGTAGACCGAGAAAGAATTTAAGCTCTCCCATCATGCTCATTTCAAATTC
>CATIWR010054513.1:0-28195 GCA_949677035.1 Omphalea diandra | reverse complement strand
AATTGACTTACACTTAGCAAGTTGTGTTGTAAGCCACTAACAAGTAAAACATTATCAATTAATGAACAACCATCCTTACCTATTGTGCCAATGCCAATTACCTTACCTTTGGCATTGTTACCAAATGTGACATCTCCACCTATTTTTTCTTTGAATGATGTGAATAGTCTTTTATTTTCGGTCATATGCTTTGAGCAACCACTATCCATATGCCAATTACTTACTTTGGTGGTAGTCACATTTCCTTATAAAATAAGAGTCAATCACTTTTTCTTTGGTACCCAAGCATACTTGGGTCATAGGGGGTTAGGGATTGAAGGATCCTCTAACTTGAGATAAGCCTTCCTAATAAAACAATGTATATTTATATGCCCATATTTCATACAATAGTGGCATTGGAGATTAGACTTGTTTGTCTTTCTCCTATGTATGAATTTAGTATGAGTATGAGACTTTCTCATATCATGATTTTGTGAGTGCATGCATGAACACATATGATGAGCAGGGGAAGAGTGTTTTCTATGAGAATGATTATACCTTTTGTTATATATGTAAGCATGATTGGCTCTTTAAGTTTTAGCTATAGAGCCTTGAGGAGCCTTTCCTTTACCCTTAGGCTTAGGAGGCTTAGTGCTAGGAGCACTTTTCTTCTCAATTGCTTCAATACTTGAGGTTTGAGATGGTGAGGCTCTAACAAATGTAGTTATGGAAGATGATGAAGCTCCATTAAAGCCTAGATCATTCCTAATTAAAGGTGGTCTTTCTGACACAATAAGAGTGTCTAAAACCTCTTTTCCTCTATGAAATTTGGAGATTGAGCTCCTAAGCTCAATGACTTCCCCTTTGAGTGAGTCATTCTCCTTTCTAAGAGACGCTAAGGAAGAGGATAATGAATTTTCTACGGATTTCTTAAGTTCTTCATTATAAGCCCTTAATTTATTCACAAGCTCATTTAGAGACTTGTACTCATCTTCTAATTTGGAGCTCTTCTTCCTATAGGTCTTAACTTGTGACTTTTACTTGTCATAATTCATAGTTAGAGCTTCTAATAGCTCTTCATCTATATCATCTACTTCATAATCTGAATTAGAGTGGGAGGATGTACTTACCTCTTGTGAAGAGTCCCTTAGTGCCATGAAGCATATGTTGGCCACTTCTCCTTCTTCCTCTTCTTCACTCGAGTCATCATCCCAAGTGGCGGAGAAGCTTTTCTTCTTTTTTTTTGTCCCATCTTTTTTTCTTCTTCAACTTGGGACATTCATGCTTTATGTGCCCTTGCTTGCCACATTCATAGCATGTGACATCATTTGATCTTTCCTTTTGGCTTTGGGCTGATTTCTTGAAGACTCTTCTCTCCTTTCTTTATCTTATCAATTCCTTGGTTCTCCTTAAGAGCATTGCTAGCTCTTCTCCTTCTTTATCATTATCCTCTTCATTTGAGGATGTGCCTACATCTTTCTCCCTTGTTGAAGCTTTGAGACCCATTGTTCTTTTTTCTGGTTTTTCACCTTAGCCCCTTAGCTTTTTCATTTGTTCATCTTTTTGAATGACCAACTCATGAGTCAAGAGCTTGCCAATGAGCATATTTGTTGGGACCTTTCCAATCTCTGGATTGGATTATTGAATGCTGTACACCCTAGCCCCAAATTTGTCAAGTGGAAGAGTTTTAATTATTTTGGTGTTTACCTCATAATTAGTGAGTGTTGTTCCAAACTTCTTCATATTGGTGACGATGGACAAGAGACGATTTGTCATTTCTATGATGTTTTCATTGTCCTTCATCATGAAGAGTTCCCATTCGGTGACATACATCTCCAAATGGCTTGACTTGACTAAGGTTGTGCCTTCATGATAGTTCTCTAAGGTCTTCCATATGGCATGTGCAGTTTGACAATGTTGCACTTTCCCAATCTCTTCTTTCGAAAGTGAGCTTAGGAGAATGGCCATTGCTCTCTTGTTCCTGCCATTTGATTTTCGGTGAGCTTCAACCCACTCATCCCTTAGGATTAGTTCTTCATTGTCGTCCATAACTCTCATAGGAGGCTTCCATTCCTTGATTACGACATCCCAAAGGTCCACCACATCTGTGTCTAAGTAGATCTCCATCCTATACTTCCAATGAGTGTAGTCTATTCCATCAAAATATGGCCTTAGCTATGAGTGGTTTACTTCTTGTGCCATGATCTTGTTTCACCCAATGAAGGTTTGATTTGTGAAAACCTTGCTTTGATACCACTTGTTGGCCCTAGGCACCAAGAAAGGGGGTTGAATTGGTGACTAAAAATTTCAAAAACAAAGATAGAGGGAGAAGAAAGAGTAGAAGAGAAATAATCAATTTATAGTGGTTCGGGTATAATTGACTCTACGTCCACTCCCCAATTAATCAATTGGGTATTTCACTATCTCAATGGTGTTTTCAAGCTTACACCCAACTTATACAACTTGTGTTTTGATGGCTAACACATAACCTTACAACAATGTGTTTTCTAGCCTAACACAAAATCTCACTCAAGTGTTTCACTAGGCTCACACTTAAACCTTTCAAGAAGTGTTTTTAGAGGCTAACACAAAAACCTCATAATTTGGTGTTTAATGCTCACACCTAACAGCCATAATTTCATAAAGAAGATGAAGAAAATGAGTAGCAAAGATTAAGAGCTTTAATCACTTATAATAAATTCCTTAGCAACCTTATTCATGGCTGTTTGTTGGAGTATTTATAGCCAAACTTCACCAAAGAGACGTTGCAGATCATAGCTCATCAAATCTTTGAGACATGCTTGACAGATTTTGCATTAAATGCTTGTCAGGATGAAATTGTGGTCGCTACTGCCTTTTATGGTTGCAAAATCCAAATTCTTCAAGGGAAACCCCGTTTGTGTCTAACGGCTAGTCCACGTGGCAGCTTCTTATTAGTTCACCAGGAAAATATAGTTGTTGTCTTTTACCTACTTTTAGAAGTCGTGGTCGCGAGTTTTCTTGCATAGGACACGACAGAGGATGCAAATTCTTCTGCCAAAGAAGTCATCTTTCTTCCACAAGATTCGCGGTGGCTACCAGCAAGATGCCTCCGCGAATTTGACTTCCAATAGTCTTCTGAGACACTTGTCAAGCTGTGGTTGTGGACTTGCTTCCCTCTTGAGTAAGTTTGAAATTCGCGGTCGCGACTAATACATGACTTGCACCGCAAATTCATCTGTCACAAAATGGCTTCTTCTTTTCCATCAGTCGTGATTGATAATGGCTCTGCAATTTCGCCTGCTTGAATTTCAACATGTCTTAACATGTGTCGCAGTCGCGAATCCTAGATTGCGGTCGTGATTTACATGTTATTTGAAGTTTATCAACTCCTTTCATTTCTTCTTAGGAGATTTATTCATTTCTGCAAAATCAACACTTATTTGAAATATTAGTGATGATCAATCTACTTTGTCAAGATCAAAAGAGGTTCTAAACTTAGGATTAATCATCCTAGTCCAACAATTTCTTATAGCTTATGTGGCAAGAATATATGACAGCTTGTGTAACAACAAGATTTGATAACTTGTGGGGTATTAAAGATTAGAAATTCTTCTATTACATGTATGGATGGGATGATAGGCTATTTATATTTAAATGCTTGTTATGCTATTTGTGATTTATGCATCATTAATTGTTTACTTATTGAATATGCAAGCTCAGTTCTTTGCATTTAATTTTTTTCCAAAGAAGAGTAGACTAGACATTGCATCAAGAATGTATTTTGAAGTTGTTGTCTAGCATTCTGATAGAGGTTAGGCTAATATGAAATCTTTTAGTATTTTGGTTTGTTTAGTCGTGTATGTTTTGTTGTAAATAGTTATTATGTTTTGATACAAGATACATAATGTTTAAAATAATTGAAGAAAGGTCTTTTAATGATAACGAGATGACATGAGAGAATTTTAATGATGTTATATCATTTTAGTACTTCATACTCTATGGATGAGTTAATACATATGCTAGGAAATGATTGTTAAATATGGGTTAATAACTCAAGCTACCTAATAAACTGAGTAAATTTAAATTAAAAGGGAATGTTACATTTTAATGGTATTAGAACAGGTAAATGGTTTTGTAGACATATGAATATGAAAATGTGGTATATGATATATGCATTATGTTACATGCATTGGCATATTGGAGTATGGATGTACCTTAGAGAGTTCATACTGATCCAGAGGTTAGAGATAAGTATGTTGAGTCTATTCATGCACATAAGCATGTTGACCATGTTGTAAAGAATCTTGAGATGATAGAGAATAATCCAGCTGCAGGTGTAAAGCTAAATATCATATAATTTGCTGAGATTAGAAAGGGATTTGCAGCACAAGCTTATGCAGGACTTGCTATAGACTATAATTATGACAATTTGAGGAAGTAATAGGCAATTGACTTTGAGGGCACTATATACCCTACTGAGACTGAGGAGTGGCTTAGAAGAACTAAGAGAACCTTAAACAGGCTTAAATGCACCCTAGAGTAAAAGCTGAAGTATGCAACATTTGTACTTCAAAAGAATGCCTTAGATTAGTGGAAGACTATTCCAGGTAGCACTATTCAACTGATGACTTTGACTAAAGATAATTTTCTTAGGGAGTTTGCAAATAAATACATACTAGCAGTACACTTAGATAATAAGTGGACCAAGTTTTTATAATTGAAATAGAATGATATGATGATCGTGGAATGTAATGTATAATTTGTTAAACTCTAAAGATATGCCCTAGAGTATGTAGCTACAGAGGAATTGAAGTGCTAAAAATTTGAGAGGAGACTAGGGTTAGAAATTCAAAATCGATTAGTAGTCAAGCCAACCAATTATACTACACTATTAGCAATAACTATTCAATTTGAGGAGGTGATCAAGAGAAGAATACAATGGAGGCAAAAAGGAAGAGAAATTATACAAGGTGGAGTGGAGAACCAAATAAGGCAACAAAAAAGAGTGGTTTCACATCATCTAAGGGATCAGGATTTCAAGGAGTTGTTGGTAATCAAACAAGTAGAGGTCAGACTTATCCTAGTATATCAACATCAATAACATCTAGTAGAGAAAGCTATGGTGGTTTTGAATCAGAGGGTAGAAAAGGACCAGTTGGCATAATAGATAGAGGTGTAGCCCCAATTTGTACCGATTATGGAAGAACTCATTTTAGAGAGTGTTAGGAACCTAAAAGGCTTACTTGTTATATAAGTCCATATTGCCCAATGGTAGGTTTGACTGGAGGAAACTACCAGGTAGTTGGGTAGAGTAGTGATGGAGAGAATGTTCATGACACAAGTAGAGGCAAAGAGTGAGGTAATGTAAAGGAGGACATGGTAGAACAACTTCAATTTTTAATAATGGACAAGAGGCCCATACTCAGCCTCATGCTAGAGTTTATGCTATTACTCATCAATAGACTCTAACAGCTCTTGAAATTATTTTTGGTATGATTTTTATTTATGATTTAGATGATTATGTTTTGATATACCTAGGATACACACATTCATTTGTCTTTAGAATCGACATCACGGGTACATGGTATAGTTGAATCCTTGGGATATGATTTATATGTTTTGATGCCTACTGGAGGTAGTGTGATTATAAACAAAGTATTTAGAACTTATCTAGTGCTAGTGTGTGGTGTTGTACTGCCTATATTTTTTATATTGATGAACTTTAAGGAATTTGATGTTATTTTGGGCATGGACTGGTTAATAGAGCATCATGCAGTTTTAGATTGTCATACTAAAAAGTTGATAATTAGATCTTTAGGATAACTAAGAGTTATATTTGTTAGGAGTGTAAAAATATTCCAACTTGTTTGGTCTAGGCATTTCAATTGATCAAAGGAGGTTGTGACGCATTTCTAGCTAGTGTAGTGGACACTAGTATTCCTAGTTTGGATTTGGCAGATATTTCTATAGTAAGAGAGTTCTCAAAAGTGTTTCTTGATGACTTGTCTGGTTTGTTGCCATATAGAGAAGTTGATTTTAAAATCTAGACCTTATCAGGAGTGGAACTTATTTCTATTACACCATATCAAATAACAACAGTGGAATTACAAGAATTAAAGAAGCAATTGGAAGAATTATTGGAAAAGGTTTCATTCAACCTAGTACATCTCGTTGAGGGGCACCAGTAGTATTTGTAAAGAAAAAGATGGAAGCATGTGATTGTGTATTGATTGTAGATAATTAAATCAGGTAATGATAAAGAATAAATATTATAATGCCCAAACTAGTGGTGCGCATCCAAATTCCAATTTTAACAGTTGATATCTTTCTGCATCTGAATCACTTGCTACTTTCACTTTGATTGGTAGACAAGTAGATTGCTCATTTGTTGTTGAACTTGTAGCTTAACAAACTTAGTATCTGATGGAGATTTTCCATCAACTTGTTTAGCTATTTTTGGTATTGTGTGCTTGGATGTCATTGTGAAAATTATTTTGCATTTCTTTCTAATAACTTGTCAGAAACAATATCAATCAGCATATTGCATTTCACAATTTAGATTGAGTGCAATGTCTTATGCTTCTTCCCCCCAATATTTCTAAGAAGAAAACAGATAACCTTCATTTCAAGGTTACTTTATGTTTTGTGTTTGTTAGGACTGTGGTAAATGCATTGTGGATTATGAGGATATAAATTTTTTTTCTTTTTTCCCTTTGTCTAAGTTGAATTGCATTATGCATACCATTCACGTCTAAAGTATTTCACTTTTGCATTTACATCTGGTGTATGTGATGTTTTAGAATCATAGCGCATAATGATGTTTTCCTAGCAGCTTTAAGAACATATATATGCTTCAGAATGTGGACAGATTTTTTTTTTTGGTATTATTTATTCTCTATATTTTTTAAAAAACTTTGTGACATTTTTTGAGCTTAATCATTTTCTATGTTTTTCAGGCTTAAATATCCCACTATCCTTTGAAGTTTCAAAAGTTATGGAGGTAATTTTCCATCCTTTTAGTGGTTTTTAGTTAATTAGCCATAATTTTTGGACACAGCAAAGCATATACTGATTTGATGAGCCTATGACCCAATTTTTTAACGAACAAAACATTGGAAAATTAGTCCAAATTGAACTTACCTAAACATTACTTCTATTTTTGAAAGAGAAACAGTTGCAATGCAATTGGATTTGCTTGAATTAAATTATTGTAGGTTGTATTTGCTGGTCCAGAAATAGCTAGGTTGACACAAGATTTAGCATGGACTATTAATGAGTTTGGTTTGGTACAAGGGATTATTTTTATCCAAGTTCAGCTCATTTTGGTTTGGCTCAACCTGAGCAACTTGCTGTGTCTATTATTATAGTTTCCGCTACCACGTCATGGGGTGGAGTATTCTTTTTATGATGATCTAGGTTCAAATCCTGAGGCAATTTCTGAGGGATATTGGGAGGCTATTTAGTTGCATAACACAGTTTTCTTTTTACATTTCCATTTTCAAATTTCATTTTTATTGGTAATTAGAAAGAAATTTATTTCTTTTTTCTCTTATACTTTATTATTCATTATTACTTAATTTAGCTTTTTTTATGCATGGAATTTACAAAGTGGCAGGGTGATTGTGTCAACGGCCACTCTCTGGTTCTTGTGATTGCGTCAGAGATGAAGCCCATACAATGTTAGAAGTTGCATTATGGTAGGAAAAATAAACACATCGTTTTTTTGAATTGAAAAACATGCAGGGTTAGAAATAAAGCTTCTGCTTTTCCGTATGTTTATAACATCATGAAATATGTAGAAAACTGGATAACTTACCTGAAAGTAATGAAGTAAAAACTCCAGTTTACTATATCAATGGAAAATTTTTAAGCAAAAAGTCAAGTTTTGCACTGTTGAACAGGCCGAGCTTTTCACTGTTTACTTAACACAGATTGTTTTAACAGCAATACGAACTTGTTTTATCTCAAACTTTCCTTCCATACTTAGTATTTATATAAAGTTGTAATCCAAATCAGCCAACATTTGGTACATTCTTTACTATTGGGTCTGGCACGGAAGAAAGTTGATGTTGGGTTAGCATTCGTTTAAAGATTATATTTATGTTTTTTTTTAAAAAAATTATAAATGTTGATGTTCAATGGTATGGGTCAACATATTGATCCTTCTAAAACTGAGCAGATTGCCAAGTAAGTTAACTTTGACATTGATTGGAGAAGATTTGATATATATAATAAAAACATGACTAATCAATCTTGGAATACAAATGGATACCAAAAGGGACCCTATCTATGATATTAATAATAATGTTTGGATAGACTGTGTCTAAAAAAATAATCATTAATTTTGATGACGCAAGGAAGTTGGTTGCAAAACATAGGAATTGGTTTTAACACTGCAGACTGCAGTGGAGGATGCAGTTTTGAAGTGCTCATAGAGACATGACAATGTAAATAAAATGCATTATATGTGAGGCCATGGGACCAAAAGTATACATATTATAGCATTTAGCTAACTAGGGTTACTAACCCCCATTTCCCCCTCTTTCACCGCTATTCTCTCGTGTTATCATCAAACATCCCTTTTCTTCTAAATTGACACATAAGTTTCTTTTTTTGTCAGGATGAAGTTGTTTCCTCCTTTTTCGCTCTCAATTTATTTATCGCTTGTAATCAGTAGAGAAAGTCACATCCCTCTTGTTCCCAAATTATCGTTGTCCTTCATGTTAGTCCCATCTCTTCTGCTGTGTGATCTTCCTTGGTCAGCAACATAGATTTAATGTTAAATAATGTTCCGGCCATTATGTAATAGTATTTTGTCTTATTGTTACCATGAAGCCCATTATTTAGTGGGCAAAAACTTTGTCATGGATAACAGCTTATGTAATGGTAGTGGCCGTTAAATAATAATGTAATGTCCGTCACAATAATTGTGGCAGCAGTTTTTTTTTTTTTTTTTTTTTTCAAGTTTTGTAACAGCTGTTACAATAATGGTAGCTAGCCTGCTATGCCAACTCTGCGAAGTGCCCATTCAAGCTAGACCGGATCAAGATCCACAACTCCAATATCTTTCTTCTCTTTACTTACAAAAATTAATACTTAGGGCTGCAATGTTCATAGACTTACTCATTAAAATTGATTGTTATCTCTATCTATGGTGTTTTATACTTATTAATTAGTTATAATTCTTAGTTTTAGTAAATTATATCAATATTTCTTAATTTGTGATATTTTACCATTTTGTGCGTAAAAATTGTGTAGCTGTTTGCTGTTACCATTACGATACAGCTGCAACAGCCCTATTACTCTTCATGGTCAGCAATATGAAAACTTTCATGATTCATTGGCTACTAAACAATTTTCCATCTGGATAATGTGTTTGTACATGGATTGAATGACTTTTACTGCTCTATGTTGATTCTAGCTTGGGGTTCCGTGACATAAATTGTTCTCTCTCTAAGTAGATTTATGAGACCCATGTTATCTCATTTCTTTGGATGCATATGCATAGGAGTCTCCACATATTAGAAACTTTTGGAAACAAAGCCCTGCAACATGCTTGAAAGTGAAGTCTTGGTACATCTTGGAAGAATATAAATAATTATGTTTTCAATTCTGCAGGTGTACTTCTATGAATTCTTACTTTATATATAGCATGCTCGAGGTGAGTTTGAGGTCCATTTCTTCTTTGGCAATGATCTTTTCTATGCTCTTCTCCTTTTCCTAGTTTCTGTCAATGCCTTCTTTCTCAACTATTACTTCTATGGCAAATTATGTTGTAAGTTTAGAACAATGCACTTGGTATATGCTTTTTAGGCATTTGAACCTCCCTTGGATATGAGCCAAGACATAGAGAGTTGTGAGGACCAGCACAGTGATCATGCCCCTAATGATCATCTATTCTATAGTGAGAAAAATTGTTCCTCCTGTGGGTCTGTCTCAGCTACTGAAAGAATGTGTTGTTCTAAACCTGGTACAGCCTGTCATGAACAAGGGAGCACCACGATGTGCAGGCCATCAGATAGCGCGACTACCAATGAGGTCTCTGAGATAGTGATGTAGTTGTCTATAAAATGACTGTTGAAACTGTAAGTTCTGGTTGATTTGATCTGTCCTTTTCATTTAGAAGTTTGACTTCGGTAGATAACAACAGGAGGTGCAACTTGAAGGTTGCTGTGAGCTGGCTACAAGGAGCAATCCAGAAAGCATGCAAAATGACAAAGGAACAGTTGGACATGTTGAAAATGACTGCTCTGATTCCAATGGAAATGTATTGTTCTCTTGTTTAGTTTATTGCATTCTTATTATTTCATTGAAAAGAAAAATGTTGTGTTACAGGTGGAAATTCTGTGAATGGTTAATGGATATCGTATTGATTCATCAAAAAATGCTTCTGTGCACTTGAAATTGCCATAAATCTGTCTCTCGCATGATAGATGCACGAACTGTAAAATCTATAATTCCCTGGGTCTGTCTGCTATGAGAGGAAGGGAAAATAGAAGAAATAATCGCTGAGCTTATGTTAAAGACAGCTAGATGTTCTTAGCATGAGTGGATTAGAAATCTTGAATTATAGGGTCAGTTTGGTATCCTTGTTGTTTCTGGCCTTTTTGGTTATTGTCTAATACTTTTTTTTGGAGACTCAATAGTTAAATGATATATTTGTTAAAAAAATATATATGTTTTTGTTTCATGATGTCTTCAAGAGAAAAGCAGAAAACCACAAAAGTGGTATTTACTTGTTTCAGTTCATTCTTCACAGATACAATTTTTATTATTACTATTGGACAACAATAACCAAATACCAAAAAAAAAAAAAAAAAAAAGAAAGAAAAATATGGATTCCAATGGGTTGTCTATGATGCATGATTATGCATCATGAGGATTGATAATTTGCCTGTATCTCATGTCACACTTGTTTGATTCAAAACTAGAACCTCTATCCCAGGTGCGTGTTGCAGGGATATGCTACTTGTGTGTGTTATCTTTTATAAGACATTATTATGCATAAATGCCTGGATAAATAATGTGTTTTTTTTCCCAATATATAATGGGTGAAACTGATGTTGAGATAGCAATGAGGGGTGACTTTTTTCTACTGTCTCACTGGACTAAAAATTTTAGCTCTCTCTGTTTGGAATTCTCCAAATTCTGATTGGGATATGGACCTAGTTGACAAAGAGTTGCAAATACAACATGCGTCCATTGTATTTTCTGGTTTGCTTGATTGTGATTAGCCGAAATTAATGAGAATATTGTGTTTTTTCACATCATCAACTAAAAATTATTCTCACTTATCACCATGTGCATTCAGGTTATGTTGTCACATTTTGATTGGCTGGATCCATCACTTCGGTCGCATGTTCCCTTGGTTGATGTTGATAAGGCATATTGTTTATTATGTCATTGAAACTCATTTTGAGTCTTTGTACTTGCTCTTTGGTGAAATTATGAGTAAATAACTAGAACTTTTGTTTTTTTTTTAAAAATTTTTTAATATCAACAGTTCTTTCTACAAGGGTTGCATGTGATTTACATGGGTGCCCACATTTGTTCTGTTTGATGTTCTGATATTTCTGTGTTATGTTGGCAAAAAATTTAGGTTTCAAACTTCAGAATTAATCATTGAGAATGGAAAAAGAAATAGGGGACAATTGAGATGCAAATTTGACTCATGAAAATGTTTACGAGTAATATTAATGCATTGCGGCATTGCCATTTAGCTATCTGATGTGTGGGATCTGTTAAGAAAGCATACAAGGCTATAAAGTTGGGATTTTTGTTCATACTGCATATCTGCAGCATTTAGATTTATTTGCTAGTCATTTGTAAGTATATTTTGTGTTTGAGAGGAAGAAAGTAACTTACTATCGGTTCAGCTGCATAAAGATGTAGGCATAAAGCGTAGAAGTCATTCAGTGGGAAAACTTGTGATCAGTTAATGCCAGTGCATGTGTGAATTATAACAATTTATCAAAATTTATCCACTCTTATGATTGTAAGTTAGGATTTTTCTATCAGCTTTATTAGAGTGTTAATGCTTAGCATTTTGCCCAATTGCTACCACAGCATTTTCTAAATTTGCATGTAGGGCGACTTATTGTCTCCTATGAAGCAGATGGTACAAGTGTAGGTTTGTTAAGGACAATAGTTGTCAAATCAAGATTTGAATTGAGAATTGAAATATTCATTTTGTGTATTGCGGAAGTACAAAGGCCCATTCAAGATCACTCAGACGGTTGGCATTGATTGAAGATCCTTTCTGAAAGCTTGAGAGTACGCTAGGTTGATCTTCAAGGATTTGAAGTTATCTCTGACTGATATTCCCAAGACCGTCTACTGTTATTGATGGAATGGTTCTGTCCAATGTTCTGTCCAGAAGACTCTTTGAGGAATTCCTCCCAGGGCTTGGGTCAAGGCAGGAGTTCACCGTCGATTCCTTTGGTTCACCCTAAATACACCACTTGATTGCTCGGTAAAGGTACCACCCCCTAGTATCTATTCCTTCGCCTATGAGACATCTACTTAGTTGTACATCAGTACTCGAACACCCCCCTATACGACTAGAAAGACAAAGATTCCCATTAGCTGAAAGTAGGTCTACAGCATGAAGACTCTCTATCATTAGATTGTTGGGGAATCGAGAATCAAATCGTAAGATTCAGTATGAATTCTTAAAGTTAATTAAAAACATCATACATCGATGTAAAATAGATAAAATACATTGAAATATAACATATTATGATGATGATGATGATAATAATAATAATAATAATAATAATAATAATAATAAAGAACAAGAGAAAAGTGGCAGGTGGAAGTTAAAAAAAAAAAAAAGAAAAAGGAGAAACTCTTAAAGTGCATTACAAATTCAATGCTAGGGGAAATATTGAAATAGGAACAGAAGATGCAAATGTACTCGCAACAATGAGAGCTATTTGTATTTGTTTATATATATTAAAGATACTGTTTTTAGTCTTATCTCAGTTCAAATTACTCAAAAGATGGTTTGGAGATTTTTTTTAAAGTAAAAGTGCAAATTACTCAAAAGATGGTTTGGAGATTCTTTTTAAAGTAAAAGTGAAGTTAATTTTTGATTATTGAACCTATTAGATCCTATAGGCATGGTAGAGAAAGAATTGACCAAATCGTTTTGATTCAGAGTCATTGTTGATTTGTTGCATTTGGGATTAAAAAAAAAGGCGAATTGTTAGGATATAAAAATTAATCAAATTGTAATATATCACATGATTCTAAAACTATTACAGTGGATGAAAAAGCTAACGTAGGTTTATTCATGGTAGCTATGTCAGAAACACCTAAATGTAGAATATATATTTTTATCATTTATCTTACCAGAGAAGGCACAATTATATTATTATTTGACTTTTGGAAATCAGAAAATTTTGTGGTTAAGTATTTTAACTTTTAGCATTTTATGCACTTATTTCATAAACATAATGATGTGCAAAAATTATTCATGAAATGGAATAATGTTGCCAATAAATATTTGAGTATTAAAGTTTAAATATGCTAGCATTTGATCACAGTAAATTATTTTTAACAATAAAATACTATGGGAATGTCTGAAGGCCTCCTCTATTCTAAACCAACTACATTTCACTGTCATAATCTAAAGAAATCTTCTTCTGACCCATATTACAATTCATATCAAATGCATGTTCTTGTTCCATGTACAAGGATAATACACTTAAACTCAGGCTTTTTTTTTTTTTTTTTTGTGGATCAGGAAGAGAAAGAGGTCTTTACTTGTCCAATATGGACATTTATATGATTAGTTTGACAAAAGAACTATATAAACATGACTAGGTGTGTTGGTTCAAAATATATAAACAAAATGGTATCTCAAAGTTGCAAGCTTCAAGACATAAGATCTAGATCTTCCCATCTATTTGGCTTGTGAAAATGAAACAAATAACACCAGTTGGATATCCCAACTCTTATCTTCCTCTCTCTCTCTCTCTTCCTTCTATTCATGATTCATGCACTTGTCTATGTGTGTTATGAGCTATAAATTTTGGTTTGTGAAGACTAAATGTGTTATGTTAGACTTAGATATATGTTAGGTACCTTGATTATGAAGATATGGTATAGTGATCATTATGGACCTTACTTTCCTTTCTTTGTGTACTTTAGATTCCTTTGCTTCTTTGTTTTTATGTGATCCATTACTAGCCTGATTCTTCTTTTGGGTGTAGGTGGTTATGTGGAATTTGACCATGAACTTGGTCTTTACCAATTTTTCATAAATATTATGTGATTATGCATGGTTACACTTTATATGGATGGATGATATTGCATGTCAAAACCCTATGCCATGTCACATGCCCCCCCTTCCTATTATGGATGATTATGTGTGTGGGATGGATGATAATGCATGTGAAGACCTTTTACCATGATGCAGGATCCCTCTCTCTTTTTGAGTTGATGACTTGGTTTGTTGAATTGAATCGCATTTAAATGTGTGCTTAAGGGTGATATGGCCTCCACACTTCACCACAAGCATTATGTGCCTTTAAGCAAATCGGGGGTTCTCCAAACTTGAGACTTAAGCTCCATTTGGGCTTAGGATTGTAAGGAGGATTCATCATTCATGAGCCTAGTACCTTCAGGTATATCAAATGGGGGATCACAACAACTGTCCCTAAGTTTATAGGAGCCATCTATGACAATAACCCTTTTACTAGGCGCATGTAAGAGCTAATAGTGTCTTGGAATAAGGTAACCCACTTGTTTGCATTTTCTAAAGGGGAGTTAGAGTCCTCAAAGGACATGGTTAGGTATCCTTAATGTAAACATAAATGTTACCTCGCCCTTTGATGTGATTATTTCCCACATGTAAATACTTATGTATGTCCTTTTCCCCGTCATGTAAATACTTCCTATGTACATCATTCCCTCCTAAAAGGGATTATATTCTTCACTTGTACATATTCCTTCATGTGATGTAAAGAATTCTTCTTTTAGTACCTTTGTGTATATGTTCTTTTGAGGCCTTAACTCCTCTTAGTCCGAGATGACCCTGTGCATTCTTTACCATGATGGTATAAGAATGGGACCCACCTAGGAAAGAGCCACTAAACCTCATGTGTGGGAGGAATAAGGTTAGGAGAATCTTTTGTAAAATGACTTATGCATATCATGCATACATGCATTACTTACTTGCTTATGCATCATACTGTTATCTTTTGTCTTGTTGCCATCATAGCTCCATCTAAATCCTCGTGGAAGAGAAAGGGTAACAGACTTGCTATGAAAAGCAAAACTCTATGTTCGAGTAAGAAACTTGACCCAATCATGGAGCCAACCACTATGCTAGAGGTCTTGGATAGAATAATGATAGATTTTAGTCGCAAGATGGAAGAAAAGATTGTCGAGGAGGTAAACAAGTGTGTCAATGAAATTTTGAAAAAAAGAGAGACTTCTACGAATCAAACTGACAAAGGGAAGGCACCAATGGAAGCACCCCAACCTGTAGTGATTAATGATGTTCTATTTGGGATGAAGGAATACCATGAAAGCAAGCTTACAAAGGAAGTGGGAAGTACAACTTCCATTCTAGAGAAACCCCTAGAAAGTGAGAAGGCAAGCACTCGGTTTGATGACTTTACTAAGTATTTGAAGAAGATACATAAAGTTTTGGGTGCTAGGGTTTAGAGAAAGGAACAAACATTGAGGAATTACTTGCTCATAGACTTAAGAAACTACTAGTTAATTTTCTTATGCCAAAACTACCTAAGTTCATAGGGATTCAAAATGTGAAGAACCATGTCCATTCATATGTGTTAATTATGAAGGCATCTAGAGTCCTAACGGATATTATGTTAGAGCTTTTTTAATTGTCATTGGAAGGGTCCGCTAAAACTTAGTACTTCAATCAACCAAAGACTATTAGGAAAGACTGAAAGGAGTTGACTAAAGCTTTTGAGAAGCACTATGCATATAATTCACATCTAGAGGTCCCATTGTATGATTTAGAATCTTTGAAGCAAAAGATTGGTGAGAGATTTAATGACTATATCCAAAGGTGGAAGAAGACAACTTTGGAGGCAACCGTAAGGTCTGGGGAGAGAGAACATGTGGGAAAGATTATAAAAGGTGTTTTGTCTGGCATCAACACCATAATTAAAGGAATGTTAGCTAAAAACTTTGAAGACCTTCGAGAGGTAGGTTTGCAAGCCGAAGAGTTAGAATATGAGACAATAAGAGAATATGGGGGAAGAAGAAATGCTTTGTCTCAACCTCAGACTGAGGGAAGCAAGACAACTAATATTAATGCAGTGAGAACATTATAACAATTAATTGATTTAGGGATGCCCCTATCTAACGAATTTGAAAGGTTGCAAAAGAAAGGAGTGTTGAAGCCTTTGGCACTGACACCACCTCTTAATCCATTACCTAAAGGATATAACACTAATGCTTATTGTGCTTTTCATTAAAGAGTTGGTCACAATATTGATGATTGCTACAGATTGAGGCATGAGATCTAAGTTCTTATAAAAAAAAATAGGACAATCATTCTGCCAAACCCCTTAAGGCGTAGCATACGAAGGAATCCTCTCCCAAACTATCATAATGTTCCTCCCTCAAGTTAGGGGACATTCATGATAGATTCTAAAATTCCTGAGGAAGTTGTTATTGCCACTATCAAACAAGTTATAACTAAGGTCCCAACTATTTACCCTAAGAAGGAACAGAGGGAAAGAATGATCTGATTATGGGAGAAGAGTGATGAATAGAAGAAGATGAAATAGGTGAGTCATGTGTGAGTCTTATGACACGTAGCGAGAAATACTATCCTGATAAAAGAGCTCCTAAGGAACCAAGAGTTGAAAAAGGGATATATGAACTTATTATGAGGGAGAAAGAGGAAGACAACCCCATAGTGAAGCAGTTGAAGAAGAAGCCTGCCCATATCAGTGTGTGAGAGTTACTTATCACTTCTCAGGAGCATGAGAGGGCTATGGTAAATGCTTTACGTAGCTTCATCATTTCTAATGAAGTTACACCAAAAGATGTTATTGCATTGGTGACTCACAAGGGTAAAATCACTTTTTAGACAAGGATAACAACTTGGCCCTATTCATCCATGTTGAGGTAAAGGGGAGGCACACACCATGAGTAATGGTCGATGATGGATTTGGGATTAACATTTGCCCAACTAAGTTATTGCACAAGTTTGGTTTGTCCGAGAAGGACTTGAAGGCTTCTAATAGTGTCATTAGGGCCTTTAATGATAGTACAAGGCCAACTGTAGGTGTATTAAAGACTATGGTAAAAATAGGAGTAGTCGAGGCCATGATGGAGCTCATAGTCTTGGACATTCCAATTACTTTCTCACTTTTACTAGGAAGGTCGGGGTATCATCCTCTCAGTGGTGTGCCTTCCACTATTTACAAGAAAATTAATATTCCTTACAAAGGAGAGATTGTGACCATCTATGTCAAGGTGGGGTAAATTGTGTCAGCTTTGAGCATAGTTGTTCTACATCTCTAAAGGTTTTAGGTTGCTGAAGTCATAAATAAATGGGTTGATCCAAATATGATTAACATTATGATGAATATGAACTTCCTTCCAGGACAAGGTTAGGGAAAAATTCTACTGGCATACCAGAGTTTTTAGAGATCCTCACTCAGACTACTAGAAAAAGGTTGGGGTTCTGTGGTGAGGAGTCAAAGCTAGTTGTAAGGGACTTGCGTGGACCATTGTAATATTTCTTTATGAAAGAAGGGAAGGATGCTAAAAATTTTGAGTCGGGGATGATTGAGAAAGGAAAGTTGTTGAGTAAAGATGTAGATGAACTTAAGAAGGCTTTCTTCCAACTGGATGTTAGCGAATTGAGATGTCAAAATTATCAAGACTCATTCAAAGAAAGTTTGGCAGAAGATGAAGAAGAAGAATAATAAGAATAAGAAGAAAAAAAAAGGGAAGCATATTGCAGGCACAAAGGATGATCAAGAATCAAATTAGTTTGTGGTTCTCTATGGTCCTTAGTCTGTATGGCCATGGAAGGATAAGAAGAATATCACTGATGAATAGGTAAGGTAGTACCTATTCATCAATGATTTTTGGATCACCAGAAAGATCATGCAAGGAAAGAGTCTGACTTGAAAAAGTAGAGCGCACCCTTTGTGGACATGGAATGTGTGTAAACTGGCCCATACAAGTTCATTAAAGCTACTTACAATGGGATAAAGTTAGAGAATATTGAGAGCATGATTGTGAACTCCATTGAAGAGGTAAGTAGAGAAAAAAAATAAAAAAAACTCTATAGTGAAATGGAACCTACCAAGGAAGATGGTATAACACTTTAGGTAGACTTTCTAAAGATTAAGATAGGGGGTGATCAGATAAAACAGAGTTTAAGGGAATTGTTACGGTTATCACTGGTACAAATGATGGGAAAGAGGTAGACCCTGTGCAAAATAGTGATCTTAAGGTTCTGACTGATAGAGTGAAGGGTAAAAAAGAGGAAAAGGTTCAGGCAAATGAGACTTTGATCAACCGATCAGGCGAAGAGGACTTTCTTGCCACTGCTGATGTACTTGTTTCCAGTCTCTTTGAAGACGGTGATATATTTCTTTCTAAGTTTAAAGCAATGAATGATGATTTTGCTTACTTGTGTGATGTGTTTTCTGATGGTAATGTGCATGGCATGCATCATTTCATGAGCGTATTTGACATTAAATTTATGCGTACAACTACATTCAATCTTGGCACATAGGAAAATTCAAAAATCTTGCCTATTGCTAGCAACGTCACACCGGAGGAGCAAAGGAAGTTTAAAAGTTACTCAAGAAATGTCAGAGGATTTTTTACTAAACTTTATGAATACATGCTAGGGGTTGAGTGACAAATTACAAAACAAAAAATTCCAACCTACCCAAACACGAGGCTAGTGAAATAGAAACTGCAAAGGATGAGACCTGAATGGGCCCAATTAGTCAAGAAATAAGTAGCAAAATAGTTAAATGCTAAGTTTTTGGAGGTTGTAAACTACTCAGAATGGTTAGCTAATGTAGTATCGATACCAAAGAAGGACAAAAGAGTAAGGATGTGCACTGATTACAAGGATTTGAACAAAGCATATAAGGATGTGCACTGATTACAAGGATTTGAACAAAACATATAAGGATGTGCACTGATTATAAGGATTTGAACAAAGCATATTGACGTATTGATTGATAATGTTGTAATATGTGTTATGTATTCCTTCATGAATGGGTTCTTCAGGTACAACCAAATTCTCATGGCCATCATAGATAAGGTAAAAATAGTGTTCATCATAAAATGAGGGATGTACCGCTATAAAGTGATGTCATTTTGGTTGAAGAAAGCATGAGTGAAGTACCAATGAGTGGTGATGGCTTTGTTGCATGACTTAATCCATAAAGAAGTGGAGGTGTATGTGGATGACATGATGGTGAATTCAAAATAAAGGATAGGCATTTTGAGGCTCTATAGAAGTTCCTTAAAGGAGTTGACCAGTACAATTTGAGGCTGAATCGGAAGAAATGTATTTCAGTGCAACCTCTAGTAAGTTGTTGGGACATATGATCAGTGAGAAAGGCATTGAAATATATCCCGATAAGATTAAGGCAATTAAAGACATGCCCATACCTAAGATAAGAAAGGAGGTACGAGGTTTCTTGGGCCTCTTACAATACATCAACTGGTTCATAGCGAGATTGACCCCCATTTGTGAACTTATTTTTAAGTTACTAAGGAAGGATCAACCAGTGGAATAGAATGAACAATGTCAAAAGGCCTTCAAGAGAATAAACGATTATTTGACTAACCCACCGGTATCAAAGCCATCGAGACCTAAAAAACCACTAACTTTGTATATTATAGTGGAAGATAATTTTATAGGTGCCATACTAGCTCAAAAAGGTGAATTGGGAAGCGAACATGCAGTATATTACCTTAAAAACAAGTTGTTATCTTATGAGGAGAAGTATAATTAGGTGTAGAAAACCTATCTAACGTTGATCTGGGCAATGAAGAAGTTGAAGCACTACTTTCAATCATATTTAGTGGAGGTGGTTTTGAAGCTTGATCTAATTAGGTACTTATATAAGGCTCCTTCTCTGACTGAGAGATTAAAAAAATGGTTGATCATGCTCACTGAATTTGATATTAAGTATGTAACCAAGAAGGTGATCAAAAGGTAAGCAATTTCATAGTACTTGGCACAACAACCCATTGAAGAAGAAGAATTCAAGCTTCCCTAATTCCCAAATAAGGGGTTAGGAGCAAATGAGCCCCAGGCATGAAGAGTATACTTTGATGGAGCTATAAACAAGAAAGGGGTAGTCATAGAAACAATTATGATTTTGCCCGAAGGAGAACTCTTTCCTATAGCTAAAAAAACTCTACTACAAGGTGACTAATAACATGGCTGAGTATGAAGCATGTGTACTGGGACTTCAACTTGTGAAGCAAATAAGGGTTAAGGTAGTAAAGATGTTTAGGGATTTACTATTGGTTATTTCATAGAAAATAAACAAATGGAGTTAATGAAGAACATTTGGCCCCATACATGGAACATGTGAAAAGCCTGATGTAGAATTTTCAAAGACTCATATTTCATCATCTATTGAGAGAAGAAAATGCAATGGTTGATGCATTGGTCACTCTGGTATCTCTATTTTATATGGGCCTAAGCTGATGCCCATGAAGCCACTCATTACACTCTGATATGGAATGTCATGTTAGGTGGACACAGGAGTAATACTAGTGTTAATGGAAAACTGTCCCTAGGATTTTGATATACAAAGATATTTGAAAGATAACGAGTACTCCAAAAGGGCTAAAAGAAGGATAAGGATGTAATTTGGAGGGTGTCTTCATAATTTATGGTTTACAATAGGGTAGTGTATAAGTGAATGTCTAATAGAGTTCAAATGCGATGTCTCGCTGAGGAAGAGGCCTACAAAGTTATGGAGGAGGTACATGCAGGCATCTCCAGTCTCCACATGAATAGGAAAGTGTTGACAAGGAAAATTTTGAGATTGGGATATTGCTAAACTACTATGAAGTATGACTATATTTAGAAGGTTTAAAGTTGTTGCGAATGTCAGATTCACGATAGCCTCAGTCATTTGCCACCAACAGAGCTATAGAATTTGATTTCAATGCGAGCATTTGCAGCATGGGGCATCGATGTGATCAAGGAAATCAGGTCAGCATTTATAAGGATTGTGATAGCAGTGGATTACTGTTAGCCCTAAGCATCAAAAAGGAGAGGAGAGAGGGGGTTGAATTGGTGTATAAAAATTAAAATTAGAAAGAAAGAGAAGAAACAAGATGAGAGAAACACAAGATTTATAGTGGGTCAGGTGTAATTTACCCTACATCTACTTCCCAATTCTTCAAAATTGGGTATTTCACTATCTTTCAAAGGTGTTTTTAAGCTTACACCAAAATTTTACACTTGTGTTTTTAGGCTTACACAACAACCATTACAATTTGTGTTTTAACATGCTCACACCATAAACTCTCTTATTGTTTTAACAGACTCACACTATAACTTATTATAGATGGTGTTTATGCTCACACCCAATAATGACTTAAGGAATAGAAAAGAGTGAGTAGCAAAATTACAAGAGTTTGGGTACAAAGTTATTAATTCTCTTGCATTTACATCTGTTTGATGAGGTATTTATAGCCTCTACCCACCAAATAGACGTTGCAATAAAACTGGTACAAAATCATCAAAGCATTCTAAACAGATTTTTGCATTAAATGTTTAACAGTCATTTCGCAGTCGCTATTACATATTCGCGATCGTAAATTCTTCCATAAGGAAAACCTCGTTTGTGTCTAACGGCTAGTCCACGTGGCAGCTTCTGATTAGTGCATCAGGAAAAAATAGTCGTTGCCTTTCACCTGCTCTCAAAAGTAGCGGTCGCAATTTATCTTGTACAAGACGCGACTATGGACACAAATTCCTCTACCAAAAGTGTTCATCTTCTTCCTTTAGGTTCGCAGTCGCTACCAATAAGTTCCTTTCGTGATTTTTGACTTCCAACGGTTACTTGGGACACTTGTCAAGCTGTGATTGTGGACTTGATTACATCTTGAGTTACTTTGAAATTCAGGGTCGCGACTGAGGCAACCTTTACACTGTGAATTCATCTGTCACTTTTGGAGTTCTTCCTTTGGATGAATTGCAATTAAGAATTACTCTGCAATTTAATATGTCTGAACTTCTAGCTAGTCTTTTAATGAGTTGTGATCGTGATTTAGAAGTTGCTTCACATTCTTTGAAGATTAAGATTTCTATCCAACTTCTAACTTAAATACTTTCACAAAAACTGCAAAACAACACTAAATAGAAACATTATAAATGATCAATCCCCTTTGTCAAGATCAAAAGAGGCCCAAGACTTAGGGTTAACTACCCTAGTCCAACAATCTCTCCCTTTTTTATTTTGACAACTTAGATTGATCCTAAAGAGAAAAGGACGCAGGAAAGTGAACTTGGATTGTACTATGATTCAATGAATGCTTATGACAAAATTTACTAAGTATAACAATCATTCACTCAAAAGTGAAGTTGATAAAACAATAGGTATATTGCTCCCCCTCAACTTATGCTATAGTTATTCTCAAGTTATTTCATTATTCTCTCTTTCACAATCTCTCCCCCTTTGGCAACATAAAAAAGAGGGTATCTAAGGAAAAGAAAGAAAGAAAATGAATCTCATGCATAAGAATTCATAGGGAGCAAACATAATGCAATAGATAAAAGAATAAACATCAATCATATAAGATAGCAATGTTTGCAAAGAAACATGTTTTATTTATATAGTCATAACTATGGGATCACAAGATTTGCAAAAAAAAAAAAACATAAGGAAAGTATAAAATAAATACAAAAGATCCCTAATCTAAAGTAGTGGAGAATCATCTCCGGAAGATAGTGTATCTGACACTTATTGTTCTCCCTCAGCTTCATCTCCATCCTCTACGTCATCTTCATTACCGTCTTCATCTTGCGCATCTTTAAACTCGGTAAAGTCCGAAAGATGGCAAGGAGAAACTCCTAGTTTCTCTTAGAGATCCACCATATCGCTATGAAAATGAGAAAGAAAGAGGAACCTTCTCTTCATCATCCTCATAAGCTTGTCCAACTTGCGATCAATGGTGGCAAGAGATAACTTGGACTTTGGTTTCGGTTGAGGAGGAGGGATTGGAATATTGCCTTCTTCGATTTGAAGCCTCTTTCGCTATGAAGCTTGGAAGGTTTCCATCTTCTTCACTCTGATGGCACCAATGCTATAGATATAAGTGTCCAGATGGATTGCCTTAGCGTTGATGAGGTAGGTTAGGTCTAGGAAGTTTTGAGAGGGAATGATCTTCTTGGTGAGGAATTTCTTTTTTTCCTCATCAAGTGGTCCAACAAAGCGGTAGATGGTTGTTATGTGAGAGGGCAAGAGAAACTGGCTTTTGGGTTTAGCACTCATATGGATTAATTGATCCACAAGGTAACGACCAGTTTGGATAGGTTGGTTTTTGACATGGCAAAATAAGAATGCCAAGTCTTTTTTTGAAACCTTCTTGTTACCATCACCTTTTGCATTGACTGAAAAGGTGATGATGTGATGAAGGATCCACAGGGGTAGGGTTTTTATGTGTTTGGATAAGGAGGAGCGGGGATCGTGTGTGGTTTCAATGGATATCTTCTACTAAAATTCGGAGTAGATGTCGTCGAGTGCAGAGATGATGAATGGGATATGTTCTCTGACTTGTAGGTTGAAAAGTGAGGATAATTGGTTGAAGGTGATGTAGAAGGGGTCGCCGAAGGCCCAGAACACTAACTCATATTAGCCAGCTCTCGAATCAGATTTCCTACTGAATTACACGTTGAACATGAACTCACGTACTATATCCTCGTATCCTGGTTCATCTCGAAAGATGAATTTGTTCTAGCCTAGATTGGAGAGAAAGGCGGATCTTCGCATTGATGCCCAATGTCTCTAGCATGAAAGTCGATGGGATTTTGTTCGACAGAATTACTTTAGAGGAGTTCGCCTTGAATCTCTCCTTTTCCTCCTTGGTGATTCCCTTCATGAGATGGAGGGCAGGAGGTGCAGAGAGTTGAGCCACTACTTTGCCTTTGTCAGCCTAGGAGAATTTCTTAGGAGCCATTAAAAGAGAGGAAGAAAGCTTGAGAGATTTTAGAGAGAGATGAAGTGTTTGGAAGTGAAGTAAGGAAAACACTATTGAAGGGGGTATTTATAGGCTTGAAAGGGTGTAAAAAGGGTCATAAACGGCTAAAAATGAATTAAATGAAGAGAGGAAACGATTGGCAATCAACTCACTTAATTGCCTAGGCGATTACTCTAATTTGCATCCACGAAATTGTAAGTCGCGACCGCAAATTGTAGAAAATGTGAATAACGGACAAATTTTCCTCGAGAAAAGGCGCGTCAACGGTCATATTTTTGAAAAACTGACCAAAATTTGCGGTGGAGAGCAATTCTTGCGACCACGAATTGACATTTGACAGTAGGGTGAAGTTGACTTGTAATTCGCAACCGTGAAGAAGCAATAGCGACCGCGAATTATGAGTCAATAAGGATAAGTATAAGAAAATTTTGAAAACATGTGATCTACTAGAAATAAATAATAAACATGTTCATACAATCATCACTCATGCATAACATACATAACAATTAATCATAGCATCAAAATTTTCACTTTAGGGAACCTCCATCAAGCATTCTCAATTCTCTCTTAATGAAGTTCATCTTTTCTTCATTTAGAGGTTTAGTGAAAATGTCTGCATGTTGATGATTTATGTCAATAAATTCTAACACAATATCACCTTTTTGCACATGATCTATAAGAAAATGGTGTTTAATATTTATCTGTTTACTCCTAGAGTGTTGGATGAGATTTCTAGAAAGATTAATAGCACTTGTGTTATCACATTTGATGGGAATGTGATCAACTATTTTGCCAAAATCCTTCAATTTTTGTTTCATCCAAAGAACTTGGGTACAACAACAACCCGCCTCTACATACTCGGCTTCTGCGGTAGATAAGGCAATTGATACTTGCTTTTTACTAAACCACAATACTAGGCATTCACCTATTAATTAGCAAGTCCCAGAAGTGTTTTTTCTATTTAGCAAGCTACCCGAATAATCCGCATCTGAATACCCTATGAGACTAAATGAAGAATCCCTAGGATACCATAATCCTAAGTGTATTATGCCATGCAAATACTTAAAGATCCTTTTAACAGCATTCAAATGAGATTCTCTAGGGGAGGATTGAAACCTAGCACACATGCAAACACTAAACATGATATCTGATATTGAAGCAGTAAGATACAGTAGAGATCTGATCATACCTCGATATCTCTTTTCATCTACTTCTTTACCTAATTCATCCTTATCTAGTATGATGGTACTGCTCATTGGAGTTTTAGCTACTTTGCAACCATCCATTTCAAATTTCTTTAGTATTTCCATTGTATATTTGGCTTGGTTGATGAAGATCCCTTCCTTTGATTGCTTGATTTGTAGACCGAGAAAGAATTTGAGCTCTCCCATCATGCTCATTTCAAATTCCCTAGTCATACACTTAGCAAAATCCTTACAAAGAGATTCATTAGTAGCACCAAAGATAATATCATCAACATAGATTTGAATGATTAATGTATCATGCTTGTATTTTTTGACAAATAGTGTGGTGTCCGCCTTCCCTTTCTTAAAATCATTTTTTAAGAGAAATGAACTAAGCCTTTCATACTAAGCTCTTGGAGCTTGTTTTAATCCATATAAGGATTTGTTTAATTTGAAAACATGGTTTGGAAAACAATGATACTCAAAACTAGGAGGTTGTTCAACATAGACTTCCTCCTCTTGGTTGTATCCTTTAGCAACCAATCTAGCCTTATTTCTAGTAATGAGACCTTGCTTATCTAACTTGTTCCTAAACACCCACTTATAACCTATAATTGGGTGTTCCTTAGGCCTAGGAACAAGTTCCCATACCTTATTTCTCTCAAATTGAATGAGTTTTTCTTGTATAGCAAGTACCTAACACTCATCATCAAGAGCCTCATCAATTGACTTTAGCTCAAGTTGAGAAATAAATGCAAGATTATTATCTAAGAGTTGAGATCTAGTACTTACACCTTTAGAAGTATCACTAATAATTAGGTCCTTGGGGTGATACTTGGAGAATCTCCAATCTTTGGGTAGATCTTGTCATGACTCAATTTCTTGTTGATGTTGATGTTGGTCTTCATCTATTTTTGATGAATCACCTCCTTCCTTTTCTTTATTAACTCTCCTTGTAGAATCATCCAATTCTAACTTTTCAAGATCACCTACAAGATCATCAACAAAAATATCTTTCCTAAGATCAAGTTTACTAGATTCATCAAAAACAACATTCATAGATTCTTTAACTACCATTGTACTTTTGTTAAAGACTCTATATGCTTTACTTGTGGTGGAATAACCCAAGATGATTCCTTTATTTGTTTTGGAGTCAAATTTTCCAAGATTATCCTTGATGTTCAAAATATAACACTTACATTCAAATACTCTTAGGTATGAAATTTTGGGTTTTCTACCATTCCAAAGCTCATAAGAAGTTTTATTGAGAATGGATCTTTTGAAAACTCTATTTGCAATATAACATGAGGTATTAATGGCTTCGGCTCAAAAGTAATTTGGTAAGGAATACTCATTGGGCATTGTTCTAGCCATTTTTGCCAAGGTTCTATTTTTCCTATTTACAACACCATTTTGTTGTGGTGTTCTAAGAGTTGAAAAATTATGAAAAACTTTATTCTCCAAACAATAATTTTCTAATGATTCATTTTGAAATTCCTTTCCATGGTTACTTAAAATAGAAGATATGAAGTAACATTTTTCATTTTGAACTCTTTTTGCAAAACTTTTGAAAGCATCAAATGAATCATTCTTATGAGCTAGAAAAGATACCCATGTGGACCTAGAGTAGTCATCTACAAGGACTAGTGCATAATGTTTTCCACCAAAGCTAGCACTTCTAGTAGATCCTATCAAGTCCATATGGATAAGTTGAAGTGGTCTAGATATACTTGCAACATTTTTGGCTTTGTGAGAGGCATAGTGTTGCTTTCCCATTTGGCATGGACCACATGTCTTGTCCTTGGATAATTTTAGATTGAGAAGCCTTTCCACTAACTTTCCTTTGGATAGGCTTTGAAGAAGATCCATGCTTGCATGTCCAAGCCTTCTATGTCATAACCAAGCTTCATTGCTCAAAGACATAAGACACTTAAAAGATTAGTTAGCCATATTGTCTAAGTCAATTTAGTAGGTATTGCCTTTCCTTTCACCTTTGAAAATGACTTCATCATCTATCAAAGTGGTGACTCGGCATTCTCTAGGATCAAATGTGACCTTATTACCTTTGTCACACAATTGACCTACACTTAATAAATTGTGTTGTAAGCCACTAACTAAAAGAACAATATTAATTAAAGAACATCCATTCTTACCAATGGTTCCAATGCCAATTACTTTACCCTCAGTATTGTTACCAAATGTGACATCTCTACCCTCTTTTTCTTTCAATGTTGTGAATAGCTTTCTATTTCTAGTCATGTGCTTAGAATATTCACTTTCCACATGCCAATTGCTTAATTTGGTGGTTGCCACATTCCCCTACACAATAAAAGTGAGTTACCTTTTCTTAGGTACCCAAGTATACTTAGGTCTTAGGGGGTTAGAGTTTGAAGGGTCCTCTAATTTGAGGTGAGCCTTCCTAATGAAACAAAAAATTAAACATGGCCATATTTCATGCAATAATGACATTAAAGTTTAGACTTAGGAGTCTTTCTCCTTTGCGCATATTTAGTATGAGTAGGGGCCCTTCTCATACCATGGTTATGTGAATGCATGCATGAACATGTATGATGAGTAGGAGTAGAAGATTTTTTTATGAGGATGACCATGCTTTTTGTTGTAAATGTAGGCATGGTTAGTTCTTTGAGTCTTGGCTCTAGAGCTTTGGGGAGCTTTCCCTTTGCCCTTAGGCTTAAAAGCCTTAGTCTTAGAAGCACTTTTCTTCCCAATTACCTCAATGCTTGAGGTTTGAGGTTGTGAAGCTCTAACAAATGTAGTTTGAGATGATGAGGAGGCTCCATTGAAGCCTAAACCATGTCTAACTAGTGGTGGTCTTTGTGACACAATCAATGTGT